>SZYD01001121.1:0-43643 GCA_009363875.1 Mikania micrantha | reverse complement strand
AAGATAAACAATGATTATTACAACTTCTATAGCAACTGGCTGCTTTTTTAATACCTACAAAATGGAATCAGAATTTTAAGTATATGACCAATCCTGTAAACCTGAAAATAAAACATTACCAACAAAAGATTCGAGATCGTTACTATTACCTTTGTTAAATGGCTAATTTGTCACCATCTCTTATTACCGAACACTGTTGCTAATATGCAGAAAAGAAATCACCAACATGAACAAAGAAATATACTTAACACAGGGGCACAAAAAATACAAAAACCTTAATTTTTATTGAGATGTCAATACCATCTTGTTATAATTAAGCAAATTAAAGAGATACACTTAATAGTTAATAAGCCAACAATGAATACTAAACAACCAATGTGACCAACATGTGTCATACTTTCATAAATTGAATTTACATGAGCAATTAATTCAACAACTTCCTTTTGTTATTTCTCATCAAAACCCCCTCGCATGCTTCATCAACTTGTCCCATTCAACATATGAGACAACGCCCTGTCTAATTTCAACTTTGAATTATTTCCCATCTGATATACGTAAACTTACCAAGCCAATCCGATAATCGTACCTGGTAATCCATTAGTATAATAATTTTGGCAAGTCATCTATTATTAAAAAAAGTAAATAAATAAAAAATGTACCCGAACGTTGTTATGTGGTCCCGCTCGTCTTACAGGATTCATGAACCCTTGCATTATTGAGTTGTACATGAAGCATGAAAGCTTGTACAACTCTGAGATTTAAGAGTTTTCAATCTTTTCTCACTAATATCTAATATATAATAGTGTGTGTGTATATATTTTTATTAGGAGGAAACCTGCGCGAAGCTTCGGTGGTGACCCGTTCGAAAATCACTAACTATAACGACCTATTTTTTAATTATTTTAAAACGTGCGGAATTATGGTTCTAGATTTTTAAAAATCTAGAATTATGATCTGACGCTTCTTACATGTAGATCTTTACCTAAAATTGGTTGCCTTGGGTGTTCAAACCAACCGAGTTAAGTGGGGCGGATCAACTGGTTTTAACGGTTTGACAGTTTGTTTTTGCAGTTTAAATCTTTTGTTTAAAATTTTCCTTTCAAAATCATTGCTTTGTACTAAATTTTAAAAAATAATAAAGTTGACCTAGGAATATTCATAATCCAAAACAATACACACACATATATATATGTATGTAAGGTAAACGACCCATTTGAGTTTCCAAACCAATGGTTCTATCAAACCACCAAACTGTCAAAACCAAACCGTGAAATCAAAACAAAACCGTAAAAAAAATCAAACCAACCAACTCACGATCAATATACAACGCCTATATGGTTCATCTTTAACAAATTAACTTTTCAGCATCCCAAATACATGCTTATTGCTAAGATTTCACTTCCTCCACCTTATCCTTCCTAATAGGAATCGAACAATTAGAATAATAAAAAAAACATTTATATAATTACTTGTAACCAAAAAGAACGCGCCTGAAGAGATTCTTGGTCACCAAAAAATCATGATTCCTGATAAATGCAGATCACTGCAGCTAATAAATTAACAAGATTCGTCATTTCAGCTTAAAGTTTACAAAATGTTTTGGCATTCGGCATGATTTTAATTTACCAAATATCAATTCTAAGAGAATCTGAGGCATTAACGCATGAATTTGAGCACAAGTTAGAGAGATTTCAACATGAATCATCAATTTTACTAATTTTATGGTAAGAGATCACCATGATTTGAGCTTAACGTTGCAAATAATAGCCGGCCAGATCCATAATGAAACCTTAGAAACTCTATAACACCTTAAAATTTCACAAAACTAATTTAAATTTGGAATGATCATTCTTGGGAATTGTATTAACCATTTTAAATTTTAATTAATCATATTATTATATAATCAGATTTTACGATAGCAGATTCGATTAGGTTATACATTTTGTTTCATAAACAAAAATCCCAATCCAGGAACCTAGTTACATACGAATAAACGAAAAACAACCATAGGGTGTTTAGAATTGACCTCAATGAAGAACTCCCTAAAACACACCTTGGATTCGATAGTAGTCTCGCTAGATGACTTCAATCACGAACCACGATCTCTATTGTGTATTACCGCAACAACCGCATGCTCCAAAACCACTTGTGATGGTTTGGCTATGATGGTGGCTCTTTGGTGGTGTTTGGCCGAAACCAAGAGAGGAGGAGAGGGGAGGTGTACGACCAACAAGAGGGGAGAGACGGAAAGTGAAAGAGTTCTAAAACTGTGGTGAAAATGTGGTAGGTTGGATCTAGTTTTAATAGTCAAAACTATATCCACCTTTTTAGGATCTTGGATTATCAATTCAAAATTGGTTTCCCCTTTTTATTTCACATATTATTAAATTAAACTTTTTTAATTTAGTTAAACTTTTAGTAATTAAACAATTTAATTACTACTCTCCATATTACTAACTAACTACTAGTAGCAACATTTAATTAAATGTCTAAAGTTTAACTAATTAAACTTTATCAATTTAATTATAATTAATTATCACAATAATTAATTCCTCCAGTATTATTATTATTTCATAAATAACAATAACACACCACTTTATATAATTCGTGAAATTGAATGTATCTAAAACAAATTTTAGACATAATCACATTACTATATTTCAAAGTGTAACTGTTTGGATCGTACCCCGATAGCAATGTTGATATTATCGATGATCAGACATCACATATCCAACAGACTCCTACTTGAACGATTCATCGCATAATTCCTTCAACGTAGACGGTGTTGAACACCTAGCTGCATCGCGCTGCCCCTAACAGGGTATGACTTCTAAAGTCTACTAAAATCTTTAGTTCAAGTAACCCTTTACTTAACTAAAATTATAGTCATGGTAACCTTATCTATTTATCCTTTCTAAGTGATATTCCTTGAACATGAGACATGGATGACATTTCATTCTCATATGTTGTTCAAACATTCTAATTCTCGTTCTCCAATTTAAAATGGTCTAACAAACTACTCTTAGTTTGAGCACGGCCATGCATTTACACTAGGTTAAATTAACGAGGGCGCCAGAATATCATCTCTTAATTATATAAGAGTATAGAATCCCTTTGGCAGCATACAACTCTCACTTAGTTTCAGAACCATTCCCAATCAAATATCCTTATTACTGCCCATTTTCAGAACAACGTTAGATAAGATCAAAGAACGACCTTAGACTAATGTTCGTTCAAATATGCTCCTTAGGCCTAAGGATATATATATATATATATATATATATATATATATATCATACCATATTCAAAACTTCTTATGACAATGATCCATGAAGAACGTTTTGAAACGAGTTACGTTCGACATCATTCTCTAATGTATGTCTATGAATCTTGGTCCTCACCCATTTGAGCTTTTATCTTATAAACTTACCAAGCATTCAAGTAGTCTTAATTCAGATTGATTCCCATGAATCTGATCAACTACGAACATTTAGAATACCATATTCAAGGATACTAAAACGTACAAAATATCGAATAAAGAAAAACATATGTATTATGCATTTAACCATTAAATCAAAAAATATCCAATGTAACTTTTGGTAAGCAACCAAATACTAAATAAAGATCAAATCCAATCACTAGCAAACCTAAGACCTATCTTCTCAACATGCTCCTCGTGTTTGGACAGAGGCATAGGCTTAGTAAAGGGATTCGCTAGATTTTGATTTGTGTGAATTTTGTCTATCTTGATGTCTCCTCTTTCCACTACTTCCCTAATGTGGTGAAACTGTCTGAGTATATGCTTTGACCTATGATGTGACCTTGGTTCCTTTTCTTGAGCAATGGCACCAGTGTTGTCACATAGTATCTCTATTGGTTTCCTAATACTAGGAACCACACCGAGATCAGTCATGAATTCCTTCATTCAAGCAGCTTCTTTTGCGGCTTTTGAAGCAGCAATGTATTCAGTATGTCGTGGATCGAGCGACAACACTTTGTTTTGAGCTCCTTCAAGTGATAGCTCCACCATTGAGGGTAAACACATACCCCGATTGTGATCGAGAATCATCTCAATCTGTTTCGAAGCTAGCGTATGTGTAACACCTTACAGTCAGCTCTTCTTCGATTCCTGCATAGGTCAAGAACATATCTTTAATTCTTCGTAACTACTTTAATATGTTCTTCACAACAGCCCAGTGACTTTCACCAGGATTTTGCTGGTATCTACTTGTTATACTCAAAGCAAATGTTACATCGGATCTAGTACATAACATGACATACATAATTGAACCAATTGCAGAAGCATGTGGAACTCTTTCCATTTTCTTCTTCTCCTCATTTGTTTTAGGAAATTGGCTACTACTAAGATTGTACCATGCGCCATGCGTAAGGTTCCTCTCTTGGAATCTTGCATTGAAAAACGTTTAAGAACTTTATCAATGTATATACTTTGACTTAACCCAATGTGTCTTCTAGATCTATCTCTATAGATCTTTATTCTCAGAATATAAGCGGCATCTCCAAGATCTTTCATTTCAAAACATTTACTTAACCAAGATTTTACATCTTTTAGCATAGGTATATTGTTTCCAATGATCAGTATGTCATCCACATATAAGATCAGAAAATTAATATAGCTCCCACTAGGCTTCTTGTAAACACAAGGTTCGTCTTTGTTCTTGATAAAACCAAACTCTTTGATTTTCTGATCAAAATGAATATTCAAACTCCGAGATGCTTGTTTTAGTCCATAAATGGATCTATTCAACTTACAAACCTTATTAGAATTTTTTGGATCTACAAAACCTTCAGGTTGCACCATATAGACATCTTCAGTAAGATGTCCATTTAGAAATACGGTTTTGACATCTATTTGCCATATATCATAGTCATAATATGCAGCTATCGCTAATAAGATTCTAATTGATTTAAGCATGGCTACTGGTGAAAAGGTTTCTTCAAAATCAACACCTTGAGTTTGTGTGAGGCATTTTGCTACTAGCCTAGCTTTGTAGGTTTGTACATTTCCATCCATGTCGGTCTCCTTTTGAAGATCCATTTACATCCTATAGTCCAACACTCGGGAGGAAGTTCAACCAAGTCCCATACATGGTTTTCATACATGGATTGCATCTTTGCATTCATAGCATCCTGCCATTTTGTGGATTCGAATCCATAATGGTATCTTTATCAGAAGTAGGTTCAGCTTGATCAACAACCAAGCTGTGGACATTTTCATGAAGTCCAATATATCTATCAGGCTCATGTCGATCCCTAGTGCTTCTACGGATGCTGGAGTTATACCCATCTCTTGAGTCCTTTCAGATCCAAGTTCAACATCACTATGTGTCTGGATGTTCCAGCTAGTGTATCGGTTATTTGAAATTCACGGATGTCATCTAAATCCACATTATTTTCTCCAATCCCTCTAGCTAATAGTTCCTTTTCCAAAAAGGCAGCTCTCCTCTTAATGAAAACACGATTTTCATTAGGATTGTAGAAATAATAACCTATTGTCTTATGGTATCCGACGAAAACAACTTTATCGCCTCGGGGATATAGTTTGTCTTGAGACTCTCGTGTAACATATGCGTTACATCCCCGTACATTAAGGTAAGAGAAATTGGGTTTTTCCCATGCCATATCTCATATGGTGTTTTTTCAACTTTCTTTGTTGGAGCTAAGTTAACAATACGTGCGGCGGTTTCAAGATCAAAACTCCAAAAGGAGTGAGGTAAGTTTGTACGACACAATTGATCGAACCATATCTAATAAATTTTGATTTTTTCCTTTCAGATACACCGTTTAATTGTGGCGTTCTAGGGGAGTAAGTTGTGAAACAATTCCACAAATTGTCAGACGTTCATCAAATTCTTGACTAAGATATTCACATCCTCGATCCGATCGAAGTATCTTAATCGTTCTTCCCAACTGATTTTGTACTTCGTTTTGGTATCGCTTGAACATTTCAAACGTTTCATGTTTATGCTTCATAAGATAAACTTAACCATATCTACTGAAATCATCAATAAATGTAACAAAATATCTCTCTCCATTTCTGGCAGTGGTTCTGAATGGACTACATACATCTAAATGTATGATCTCAAGCAGATCCTTGGCTTTTTGACTATTCCCTTAAAAGGGTTGTTTAGTCAACTTTCCACTTAAACAAGATTCGCATTCATCAAAAGATTCCGAACCAGTTGAATCTAATATTCATGAGGTTTGGAATTTCTTCATGCGATTCTTGTTAATGTGTCCAAGCCGCCAATGCCATAAGTGTTAGGCGCAAAATATTCTCACTCGGGATATTTCAGGATCCGAGATATTTCGGGATCAGGGATATTTTAAGGATATATATTATCACTAACAATTATTCATGTTGCTTAACTTTATTTGCGAGATTTCAGGGATTGACAACTTGTCCTACGAGTGGCCCTAATATCACGGAAGCACGCGCCAACTAACTCAATTCGAATGAAGGAATCTAAGAGAGATTTGTGCAAACAGCTTGAATTTGTCTTCCACGAATGGAAAGTGCCGGAATAATCGGAACTACCATATGAACGTTGCTAAACGTTCTCTTGTATTTTCTTTGTATAAATACTGAGGCTATTGATCGATATAGGACACGGAATACACAAGAAACACACACGAAACTCACTGAAGCTTATTTGGCAGCTTAGAATCGATCAACTTGCGCTCTTTGTTTGTAATCGTTTATTTGATTATTGATAAAACTAGGCAGAGTGACATTTGTCACCTCCCAAGGTTATTATGCCGGCAATCCTAAGGGATTAAGCGCTTTTCTTCATATAAATCTCGCGTGTATTTCTATTTTTCTGTTGGATATATTCAAATATCCCCAGGGATATATTCAAATATTATTCTGGTCGTATATTCAGTATACCCGATATATTTGCTTGTAAAACACAATACCCCACTTTTCTAATTCGGTTTTGCTAAAAGTTAATCTTGTTAATTTTTACCCGAAACAATTTGGCGCCCACCGTGGGGCAAACTTGTGTTTTTTATAATTAAAACCTTGTTTAAAGGCATTTTCTAAGAGGATATATCGAAAAATGGCTTCACAACCGATATCCACTTCTTCTACTATTTCTGCTACTACTAATGTACCTTTGCAGATTCCTGTTTTCACGAAGAAACCTGACAATTCTGGGAAAAAGACCACATTTGTTGCTGATAGTACTTCATCAACAAAGATGACCACTTCTACTCCCGTACTTATCTCTAATAACAATATTTTGAGTATGTTTCAACAGGTAGAACAACAAATGATGGATCAACAACGAATGAATCAAAGACTTCTCAGGGAAATGGAAAACTTGAAGGCTGAGAAGAAAAAACAAGCGGAAGCCACCACTCCAATAGTTCCAAGGATCCTTGATTTTGTAACGTCGGGGATGAGCGGAAACCATTCTGGAGACTTTATCCCTACGCAGAAAAATATCGGAACTTCTTCAGGATCCCAAGATTTGGGGATATCTCGGGATAATATCCTTATCCCTAGAACATCACTCCCAACACCTTTCACCGGTAACACTTACAATTATTCTCCATTAGATACTACTAACTTTGGTTCATCACAGGAAACATGAATATCTCCTCAAGTGGCCAAGGAAATCCAGAAACTTCGGGATATGATCTCAAGCGTACCAGGAGTAGTCAAGCCTATCCCGAAAGTACCAGCAATCACCCACAGGATATCCAGATTCGCTCCACCAATATGCGATGCCGAAATCCCAAAGAGATTCCAAACTCTCACCATGAAGTTGTATGATGGGACCACGGATCCCGAAGAGCATGTAGCCCAATATAGGGAAAGAATGGAGACAAATCCTATTCCCCCACATCTGAAAGAGGCTTGCTTATGCAAAGGATTCGGCTCAATTTTGACAGGAGCAGCCTTGAAATGGCTACTTAATGTTCCTCCTTACTCGATTACTTCTTTTGCTCATTTTATTAACTTATTTAATAATCAATTTTCATGTAGCAGGACATTTGAAAGATTAACTAGTGATCTCTACAGGATAACACAGGGATCGGATGAAACTCTAACGAGTTATGTGAACAAGTTTGGCAGAGAATCCTTGGATATCCCTAATCTTGATATCACTACCGCTGTTCAAGCTTTCAAAATGGGGTTACAGAAAAACTCACCTTTTTATGATGATTTGGTTAGAATCCTTGCAGGAACATGGACGAAGTCCGGAATCGAGCATTGAGGTTCATAAGGTTGGAAGATGATAAAGAGATCCAGAAGGGATTACTACAACTCCTCCCAATGACCAAGGCAAAAGGAAGTTCGATTCACCTACCAACAAATCATTCAAACCCAAACCATATTACAAATCTGACAACCATAAGATCAATTATGTGGATGACGATGAAGATGATGAAGATTATCCCAGGATATTTGATTACTATTTTTCTATAGATATCCCTGAACTAATGTGTGCCATGTAGGATTTGGGTGTAAAGGCTAGATGGCCTCCTAAGGATAAGAAGTTCGCTACGAAAGATAAATCCAAATGGTGCGCATTTCATGAAGATTTTGGACATATAACCGAAGATTGCATTGCCTTGAGAAAAGAAATAAGCTACTTACTTAGCAATGGTCATCTCAAGGAACTGCTTGGTAAAAAGAAAGAAAGGAGACAGGATCCTAATGGATTTCCAAAAAGAGCTGCATCCCCGCCAAAGGATGCCAAGGTAATAAAATTTATTTCTGGTGGGTCTGACATATGTGGTACTTCCTATTCTGCAGCCAGAAGACACGCTAAAGAAGCCAAAATGGAGAATGGAGAAAGACCCACAAAAACTTCAACGGTAACTACGGATACTGTGATATCCTTCGAAGAGCAAGATCGAGAAAACATCATAGATCCTCATCACGATGGGTTAGTAATTACTTTATATGTTGCTAACCGTTATGTGCGCAGGATACTCATTGATGGAGGAAGTTCAGTAAACATTATCCAATTGGAGACACTCAAGAGGATGAATATCCCTGAATCCGAAATAACTACCAAGTCTTTGGTTTTGGCTGGATTCAGTGGAGAAGCCAAAGCTACCATTGGAGAAATTAAATTACCAGTATATATCGAGGGGGTAAATTCTATGCAATGCTTTTGTATTATAGATTCATTATCTTGCTATAATATCATATTAGGTATACCATGGATACACGATATGAAGGAAGTTCCCTCGACATATCATCAATGCGTCAAATTACCTACACCATGGGGAGTTGTGAAGATTGACAGCGACCAGCAGGAAGCTAAGGAATGTTATTCATCCTCGATGAAGGAGACGACGAAATCAACCTCAACATAGCAATCAAAGAGCAACCTTGGGGATAATCAGGAGTCCCGGGAAAAAGAAGTAAAAGAAATAATGCTTAATCCTGAGGATCCCGAAACCAAAGTTCTCATAGGAACTGATATCTGCAAGGATATTGAGGAGAAATTGGTTTCTTTCCTGAAATCAAGAATTTCTACCTTTGCTTGGAATCATGAGGATATGACGGGGAAATCCTCAGATGTAATCACACATAAGCTAGGAATAGATAGAAGCTACAAACCCATCCACCAAAAGAGAAGAAAATTTGCTCCTGAAAGAAATGCAATCATACAAGAGGAAGTAGAAAAACTTCTTAAAGCCTAAATGATTAGAGAAGTAAAATTTCCAAGGTGGCTGGTTAATGTAGTTGTGGTTCAAAAGAAGAATGACAAGTGGAGAGTTTGTGTAGATTACACAGATCTATACAAAGCTTGTCCTAACGACCCCTTTCCATTACCACACATAGACTCAATGGTAGATGCTACAGCAGGCCATGAAATGTTAACCTTCATGGATGCATCGGCGGGATTCCAGCAAATTCAAATGGAGCCTTCGGACCAAGAAGATACTGCTTTCATGACGCCAACGGGGATATATTGCTATACAACAATGCCGTTTGGCTTGAAGAACGCGGGAGCTACTTATCAAAGGCTTGTCAATATGATGTTTAAGGATAAGTTGGGGGACACCATGGAGTATACATTGATGATATGGTAGTCAAATCTAAGATTGCCAAAAATCATCTTCGGGATCTCCAAGAATCATTTGATGTCCTGGATCGTTACAATATGAAACTTAACCCTTCTAAGTGTCATTTTGGAGTATGGTCAGGAAAATTCTTGGGATATATGGTCACTAAAAGAGGAATAGAGGCCAGCCCAGAACAAATCCAAGCTATCCTGAACCTTAAATCCCCAACAAACGTAAAAGAAGTACAAAGGTTAAAAGGAAGAATAGCCGCTCTTAATAGGTTCATCTCAAGATCTTCTGAAAAATTCAAAGGATTCTATGATATCCTTAAAAAGAATAAGAAGTTTCAATGGGATGAAGAGCATGAGAAAGCACTACAGGATTTGAAAGAGTACTTATCCTCAGCACCATTGCTAATGAAACTAGAAGATGGTGAACCACTATCACTGTACTTAGCAGTATCCCGAACTACTGTAAGTGTTGTATTAGTTAAAGATTACCAAGGATCACAACACCCGATATACTATGTAAGTAAAAGCCTATTAGATGCTGAAACTAGATATTCCCACCTAGAAAAACTAATTTTAGCTTTGATTATGGCATCAACAAAACTTAGGCACTATTTTGAGACACGTAGAATACACATCAAAACAAATTACCCAATTAAGTCGGTGTTAAGAAAACCTGAGTTATCAGGAAGAATGGCCAAGTGGTCAGTAAAACTTAGCACTTACGATTTAATCTATTAACCAAGGACAACAATAAAGTCTCAAGCACTAGCAGACTTTGTGGCAGATTTTAGTAGTGATATTCAGTCAAAAGCAGATTCAGAAGTTAAACTCCTGGATGAGGATACTGGTGAATGGACTCTACACACTGATGGAGCCTCAAATGTAAGAGGGACAGGTTTAGAAATAATACTAAAATCGCCACAGGGGGACATAATACCCCAATAGATTAGTTGTGAGTTCCAAGCAACTAATAATGAAGCTGAATATGAAACTTTGATAGCGGGACTCCAATTAGCTAGGGATATGAACATAAGAAATCTCTATGTATTTGTTGATTCCTTACTAATAGCAAACCAATTTAATGGTTCCTATATGGATAAAGGTGATAAATTAGCAAAATACTTTAGAGATAGTTAAAGAGATAGTAGGATATTTCAATACCTTTGATATCACACAGGTTCCTAGAGAAGAGAATGATGAAGCAGGTGCATTACCAAACCTCGCGTCATCTCTGAAACTTTGTGATGATATCAATATCCCTATCCTACACATCCTGAATCCAGCCATAGATATAGAAAGTTCTAATCAAATCATTAAACCAAAAACTATTGATGCACATGACACATCCTGGACTATTCCTATTAAAGAATATCTCCGAACAGGAAACATACCTAATGGAGAAACAAACCATAGAGCTTTTAAAACTAGGATATCCAGATACATAATCATTAGGGATATCCTGTATAGGAAATCGGTAGCAGGCCCATACTTAAAATGTCTGGAAAAACCAGAGACCTTAGAAGTAATGAAGGATATCCACGAAGGAGATTATGGAAATCACACTGGGGCAGAGCATTACTTTCAAAAATCCTTAGAACAGGATATTTCTGGCCTACTATGAGGAAAGACGCAATGTCCTATTCCCAAAGATGTGATGCTTGTTAAAGACACAACAATATCCTTCACCAACCCGCTGAACCTTTATATCCAATAGTCTCATCATGGCCATTTATGAAATGGGGAATGGATATAGTAGGAAAACTACCAAAAGCACCAAGAGGAAAAGTATTCATGCTTGCTATGACTAATTACTTTTCAAAATTGATTGAAGCCGAAGCCTTTGTACAGGTTAGAGAAAAGGAAGTAATATCCTTCATAAAAAGAAATATCCTGACCAGATTCGGGATACCTGCTGAGATTACCTGCGATAATGGATCCCAATTCATTGGCAAAAGAACTACTAACTTTTGCGAAGCATGGGGGATAAAAATGATTACTTCCACACCAGTACATCCTCAAGCTAATGGTCAAGCAGAATCAAGCAATAAGATAATCATAAACAATCTCAAAAAGAAGTTGGGATCTAAGAAAGGAAAATGGGCTGAAGAACTTCCATTGGTCCTATAGGCAGATAGAACAACAACAAAAAATGCGACTGGTCAAACCCCATTCTCATTAGTATTTGGCTCAGAAGTTGTACTCCCAACTAAGATAATTATCCCTACTGCAAGAACAAGTTTACAGACTATAGAAGCTAATAACGAAGTATTATCTCAGGATATAGACACCATTGACGAATCCAGGGATATTGCGAAGATTAGAATGGCTGCATATTAGCAAAAGATAGCTAAATCTTACAATAAAAATATAAGGATCATAAGATTCCAAGTAGGAGATTTAGTTTGAAGAAAAGCATTCCAGAATACTACTAACCCAGCAGATGGTAAGCTTGCCCCAAAATGGGAAGGACCTTACAAAATTGATTCCGAAGCTGGAAAGGGGGCATATAGATTAATTACTATGGACGGTGAACCTCTCCCAAGGGCATGGAATGCCATTCATCTTAAAATCTATTTTATTTGACATTTATCTTTATCCGCATGATTATCTTATAAATATGCTCATATTCTTTAAATATCCCTACATTTATATCCTGATACTAACTCAAGCATTGGAGAGGCTTAAGGATCCCTAATGCCTACCTTTGCAAAAATATTTTATGTTTTTGCAGGAATAGCTGGAGAAGATACGAGGCTAAATGTCTCAGCCCAAGTTTTGACCTAAAATCAAAACTTGTTGAAGACCCCGCATTGACTTTATGTCTAGTTGCAAAGTTTTGACCTGAAATCAAAACTCAAGAGACCTTTGTCGCTCATGAAGACTTAGGGTTCATACCCTCGCCACTAGCGCACGAATATCCTGCTATAATCCAAGATAATGGGACCATTACACGCATGAGTGGCTGACAATTTCATCATCAAGGGTTATAACCATGGATCCCCCGTAATATCCCGGTATAGTTGGAGATTTTAGGACCAGTACACGCATGAGTGGCTGACAATTTCATTTTCAAAGACTATAACCAGGGATCCACCGAATTCCGGCCTAGTCGCCAGTATCCTGGCCTTAGTCGCCAGTATAATCGGCCTTGTCGCCAGTATTCCGGCCATAGTCGCCAGTATAATCGGCCTTGTCGCCAGTATTTTCGGCCTTGTCGCGGTATTTTCGGCCTTGTCGCCAGTCTAACCGGCCTTAGTCGCCAGTATATTGGGATTATCCCAATCCTTTTTGTTTTTGAACATGTGCAGGAACAAACTCTCAAGGGTGCCTAGGGATATAACTTCTACTTGGGACACGCCTAAAGATATGGAAGAGAGGACTCAAGTCTCAAGACTATTTTAGGATATCACACAACTATAATCATAATACGCCTAAGGATACTGAGGTATGAATTTTATACATTATCCTGCCAGGGATAAGAAAAGCTTCGAAAATAAGTCTACTCTTTCGAGGAGTTGGTATTTATTTCTTAACTTTACAATAACCTTTATTTCTAATTATACAATTAGCTTTTACTTAGAAATATCTGATCCTGAAATAAAGCCTTGTATAAATATTTTAGAAAATTCAACCAAATAATTAAAACTATAAAGTGATATCCTTATAATCACTATCCCGATTAGATAGCCGAGATTTTTCCTAGTTATTTGTCGGTTATAAAATATCGATTAACAATAATATTCTGAAAAACCTTAAGGTAAATAACAAGAATATTTACAAAACACAAATTTTTAACATAATAAAACCATATAATTCTGGTTAGAGTACGAACAATACAATTACATATTAAGTCGGAAAATCTAACATACGTTGAAAATATCTTTGGAATATTCCAACCGTAAACAAACAACATAATCCGAAATGTTTTGATAAAATTACTAAGTCAAAAGATTAACTGTACTAAGTTCAGTATATTGGGCTTCGCCATGTAAACACATGGTCCCTCCACCCAACATACTGAAAATGTCAAAACAAGAAAACAAGGATATTTTAGGCTTCGCCATGAAAACACATGGTCCCTCCACCTAAAATTCCGTAAATTGTCTGCCCATCTAGGGACTTAACATCAGAATATTGTTTAAAACTACATGTGACAATCCGACTTTTCACACTAACTCTGTTAACGGGAGTTGGTGCTATCACAGGCCCAACAAGGACAATCAAGGCCCAACAAGGCCAATGAAGGCCCAACAAGGTTAATGAAGGCCCAACAAGACCAATGAAGGCCCAGTAAAGCCAAAGAAGATCCAGTAAGGTCAAGGAAGACTCAACAAGATCAATTAGGCCCAACGAAACCTATGTAGGCCCAATAGAGCCAACGTAGGCCCAATAAGCAAAGAGAGGCCCATTAAGGCCCAATGTGAACAAAGTAGGCCCAGGGAAGGCCAAGGTAGGCCCAGGAAGGTTCAGTGAGGCCCAATGGTATTTGAGAAGCCAAATGGATTAATTTAGCCCAATAGTATTTCAAATGGATCAATTAATAACAATTGGGGATTTTAAGCTCAACTTTGTTAATGGAATTATTATATAATTGAGCCAAACCAAACATAAGGATTGGAATTAGTAGAAATCGGTCTTAATATGCTCTAATTACAAAACCTAGACTTGTAATTAGTTTAAAAGTTCAATTTTGACTTTAAAGGTCAAAATTCGTGTATGAAGTATGGTAGAAATTCGAATTGGTAATGCTAAGGGCTGGAAACCGAAAATTTATTATCATAAATCATGTCAATGATGATTACTAATGATAATTAGGCGTTATCAATCTCTTAAATAATCGAATTTAAAGCATTTGGCAATCAAGAGTTGTAACCGTAGCATGGGATATCAAAATCGTAAAATTCGATTGCAATCTTCACAATCGAACATTCTCACACTTCAATCGGCCATTTTAGTGTTTACTACACACATCAATTGTTTTCCAGAAGGCCTAGATAGACGGATTCAATCGGGGAGGGCCGACACTCAAGCCAAAAGTCGATTAGCATCAATTCTGAGTGCAACCAGGTAAAAACTGCTTCCTACATATCCTAAATAGGTCGACTAAGTGAAATACTATGTGTATTACAAGTTCTAATATCGAATTCCATGAATTCGACTATTAGGGTTCTTCAAGAATACGGTTTGGGGGTTTTGGTTCTTAAAGAGTTTAAGAATCAAATTAAGGTATGTATGTAGTTTCAGAGAAGGTCGATTGAGGTTATGCATAGATTGATTTCATATAACAACTACGAATTGTGGGAAAACGAGTTCTAGGGTTCATCACATAATCGGTTTTGGGGATTTTTATACTAATGAGTTCTGGAATCAAATTAATTGGTATAGATAGTTTCAGAATGCTTCGATTAATCTAAAGCCTAAGTTAATTTGATGTTATGATTGTGAATCATAAGATTTTGTGTTGAATGATAATTCGGTTTGAAACCGAACATATTTGAGATTAATTAGAACATTCTGATTCAGTTTGGATCAAATTAGAACCATTATTAAGATCGGTTGGATTCAAGGAATAATAACCCTATGAGTTTAGAGTCGATCAGATTCGAATTCATGGTCAATTAAGTGTTGTATGCTTCGGCTATAATATCTAAGAGGAATTAGATTGAATGAATGGTTAAAACAATTTTATTCTGGGTTTCTAATGCAAATGAATGGACAGATGAGATGGTAGTGTGAATGGGTTATGAGTTGAGGGTCGCGGGTTCGAGTCCCGGCCCAACCAGTTTTTGGATTTTGAATATTTATTTAGTATTTTAACCATATCTTATTTGTTCTAACTCCGTTTTAATCCGTTCAAGTTGCGTTGGAACCGTAACGAGAATACGAACGTGTTAGGATGATAAAATTCATATTTTAATCCGAACACGAAATCGCGTATAATTACGATTAATTGAATAAAATCAAATATGATTTTATTTAATCGATTTCAGTGACACGCGTACTTCCGTATGCCTAATTCTCACACTTTAACGTACGTATGTTGATACGTATGTGATTTTAAGCACAAAACGATTATTCGAATAACAATAGGTTATTGTTTAAATCACAGATTCTTCGTAGAGGATTTCTACGCAAGTTCACACGTGTTTGATCATTCTACTCTTATCAAAGGTGCGTACACGGCCCCTTTCTTATTTTAAACTGTTTTGGGGGAGAAAACATGTGCAACAAACTGATTTTTAGATACATAACACTTGCATGAGTTATCTGTTTACATTATGTGAAAACATATCAACTTGAAAGTCCTTACACACCTCGAACCGTTTAGTTTGCTGTAATGCAGAGCGTGGTAGTTAGAAATAGATCTATTAGGTTTGACAAACCTCACCTGGTAGATGGGATCTACGCAGGTGTTTGACTGACCAAATACATTATTTACTATTGTTGTGATAGACAATAGTGGCAAGGCGAAAACATGCTATAGCATGGCAACTAGTCAGCTTCGGTGTCGAACACGTATGTAAATAGTTATATGACTAGCTATCATGACTGTGCAATTGTGATTATGTTATCTACAACTTGTTATTCAAACTGATGTTTTGAACTCTATGATTACTTAAAACCTGTGTTATGCACCAACCTTTGTGTTGACTTGATTTGCATGTTTTCTCAGGACGCTAAGGCGCGCGTAACAGCTGGCATGGACTAGGAAGATAGAGTCTCATGCATTTCTTTCATTTTGATTATTTAAATTTGAATATTTAAGTACTTGAATTGTAATGTTTGATTTACAACTGTTATAATTTTTAAACGCTTCCGCACTTTTTGTAAACTCTGGTTATTATGTTTGTTTTAAAGACCAACGTATGTTTTTGAAATTCATATAGAGGTCTTCGCTATGTCTAATGATCTGAGATCCTGGTTTGTCACGCTCCCAAACGGTATGATTCCGTTAGTTGGAATTGGGGGTGTGACAGATTGGTATCAGAGCCATTGGTTATAGCGAACTAGGTTTGCATTTGTAGGCCTAGACTATGACTGTTAGACATTAGACACACATGTTTACACATACTGCTTAGAAATTACATATGACATTATGTAATTGATTTGCTTACGTATTCCATGGCACTGCACTTACATATAATATTATGTAACAGGCATGGCTTCATCATCAGTTCCTTATGTTATCATTGATGATTCTGAGGACGAGGAGCCGATGGTTCCGGCACCACCATCATCACCACCACCACCCATTCCATCACCTCCACCATATGAGATGGAGGACTCCGATCCAGAGGAGGATCCGGAGGAAGACCCGGAGGAGGATCCGGAGGAGGATCCAGACGAGGATCCTGATGAGGATCCAGAGGAGGATCCAGACGAGGATCCAGTTGAGGACCCGGATGAAGATCCGGAGGAGGCACCATGGGTGAATACCCAGGGACTCTATGCTGCAGGACCATCTACACATCCACCACCAGCACTGGACGCTCCTGAGCCTAAGAGGCAAAGGACGGACGCAGAGGAGATCGCCAAGTTGCGCGAGGACGTGGATACAGCAGAGGAGAAGCTCTATCAGAGATCTCAGAATTATGGGATGCCATTGAGAGGCAAGAGGAACTTGCCCAACTGGTTCATGACATGCGAGATGAGATGTGGAACATGATTGGTCGTTTAGAGGAGTCAGAGAACCGAGCCGAGATCTTGGAGGGCAGGATTGAAGCTTTGGAGGACTTAGTGGTAGTTGAGAATGAGGAACAGGATGAGGATGAGGATGAGGAGGAGGAACCAGCACCAGTTGCTGAGTCCGATCCTGAATCCACTGTTGAGGACGATTGATTCTCTTTCTTTTATTTCTGTTTTGTTTAAACTTATTAGGAACGGGTTGTGTTCCTACATTAGTAGTTTGAAATTTTGTATTTCATTTCAAAAGTATTGTACTCAAAGAAAGTTTCTATTTATGAAAGAACTATTGTTTGTTTCCAACAACTGTGTTGTTTATATTACATGTTGTATTTATTGTTTTTACTTACACATGTCAAAATTGGATTTTGATTGTGCATTAACATTTCTTGTAAATAGGGAGGAAATGGCTGAAGGAAATGTTCATATGACTGTTGCTGAGCTCAACGAGCTAATCAACAACAGGGTTGCCGAGGCAATCGCACAGTACGCTCAGACACACAACACAGGGCCACAGGGTCCAGCTGGGGGAGTGATTAACCCACAAGTCTGCACGTTCAAGATGTTCTTGGACTGCAAACCACACAACTTCAAAGGGTCGGAGGGAGCCATAGGACTTCTCCGATGGATTGAAAAAGCTGAATCTGTGTTCGAGATGTGCAACTGCCCGGATGACAGCAAAGTAAAATTTGCTACTGGAACTTTGGAGGGTCCAGCCCTGACTTGGTGGAACTCCAATGTTCAGACTCTGGGGTTGGGAGAAGCAAATGCGTTGACCTGGAACAACTTCAAAACTTTGCTACAAGAGGAGTATTGTCCTCGTAGTGAAATGCAGAAGTTGGAGGAGGAGTATTGGCACCTCAAGATGGAGGGGTCAAACATTGAGGAATACACGACCAGATCACATGAACTGGCCAGACTGCTACCACATATGGCTACTCCAGCCAGTAAGTGGATCGAAAGGTACATTGGAGGACTAGTGCCTCAGATTCAAGGGTTGGTGACTTCAGCGAATCCCACCACCATCCAACAAGCTGTTCGTCTAGCACACCAGCTTACTGATCAGGCAGTGTTACAGGGAACCCTGCCTAAGCGGACATCTGCTACTAAGGTAGGAGATCACAAGAGGAAGTGGGAAAGCAACAACTACAAGGGTAATAACCAACAGCAGAACAGGAAGCAGGACTCGAACAAGTCCTATCATAATTCAAACAGTGGTCAGCAATCATCATCGTCGGGGGGCTATATTGGTAAGCACCCCAAGCGTAACAAGTGTGGTTACCATCATGCAGGTAACCAATGTGATAGAGCTAAGTGCCAAAGGTGTGGCAAGGTTGGACATGCGGCTAAGGATTGTCGCGGAGAGCTGCAGAACAATAACAACAACCAGAACAATAATCAAAACAACGCGCAGAAAGGTTGTTTTGAGTGCGGCAAGATGGGCCATTTCAAGAAAGATTGCCCACAACTTAAGAAAGGAGGGGACAACAATGGTAATGGTAAGGGGAATGGCAACGGTAATGGCACCAACAATAACAACAACAATAATAACAACAACAACGGTGCTAGAGGCAGGGCGTTCGTGATTGGAGGACGTCAAGCGCGGGAGGATCCCAACATCGTTACGGGTACGTTCCTCTTAAATAATCACTATGCCTCTATGTTATTTGACACTGGTGCCGACCGGAGTTTTGTATCTAGTTCACTTGCTAAGTCACTAGATGTTAGTCCCACTGCCTTAGATAGTCCCTATACTGTGGAGTTAGCGGATGGTAAGTTGATGGTAGTAGAGAACATTTATAAGGGATGTATTCTTGATTTGATGGGTCAGACATTAGAGATTGATTTGATGCCTATTGCCCTAGGCAGTTTTGATGTAGTCATTGGCATGGACTGGTTGTCTAAAAACCAGGCTGAAATTGTATGCCATGAAAAGATTGTTCGTATACCTCTTCCGCAGGGAGAGACATTATATGTACAAGGAGAGAAGAGCAGTACGCCACTGCGTCTCATATCTTGTATGAAGGCACACAAATGTCTGCGGAAAGGTCATACGGCAGTTATAGCACTTATAACTGAAAAGCCGGTAGCTGAGAAGAAACTTGAAGATATACCTATAGTTTGTGAGTTTCCGGAGGTATTTCCAGAAGACTTGCCGGGATTACCGCCTGTGAGACAGGTGGAATTCCGAATCGATCTTATACCAGACGCAGCACCGATAGCTAGGGCGCCTTATCGACTTGCACCGTCTGAGATGCAAGAGTTATCCACACAATTGCAAGAGTTGTTGGATAAGGGTTTTATACGACCTAGTTTTTCACCATGGGGAGCTCCAGTATTGTTTGTAAAGAAGAAGGATGGAACTTTTCGTATGTGTATCGATTACCGGGAATTGAACAAGGTTACTATCAAGAACCGGTATCCGTTACCCAGGATTGACGATCTGTTCGATCAGTTGCAAGGTTCGAGTTACTACTCAAAGATTGATCTCAGGTCGGGTTATCATCAACTAAGAGTCCAGGAGGAGGATATTCCAAAGACAGCATTCAGGACGCGCTATGGCCATTATGAGTTCTTGGTCATGCCATTTGGGTTGACAAACGCTCCAGCCGTATTCATGGATCTCATGAATCGTGTTTGTAAACCTTATCTTGATAAGTTTGTCATTGTTTTCATTGATGACATTCTCATCTATTCAAAGTCTGAGGAGGAACATGCTGAACATCTTCGATTACTACTAGAGCTGTTGAAACAGGAACAACTGTACGCTAAGTTCTCGAAATGTGATTTCTGGATGCGAGAAGTACAGTTCTTGGGGCATATAGTTAATGAAAAGGGTATACATGTTGATCCAGCGAAGATTGAAGCTATTAAGAATTGGGAAGCGCCAAAGACCCCTACCGAGGTACGACAATTCCTTGGTTTGGCGGGTTATTATCGACGATTCATTGAGGGTTTCTCAAAGATTGCTCAACCACTTACAGTTCTGACGCACAAAGGAACAAAATATAACTGGACGGATAAACAAGAAGCTGCATTCCAGTTATTGAAACAGAAGCTTTGCAGCGCACCGATTCTGTCCTTACCGGAAGGAACGGAAGACTTTGCGGTGTATTGTGACGCATCTGGACAGGGTTTGGGATGTGTATTGATGCAACGGGATAAAGTGATTGCTTATGCTTCCAGACAACTACGAACACATGAAAAGAATTACACTACTCATGACTTGGAGCTAGGAGCAGTGGTTTTTGCTTTAAAGATTTGGAGGCATTATCTGTATGGAACTAAGTGTACTATTTATACTGATCATAAGAGTTTGCAACATATCTTTGATCAGAAGGAGCTTAACATGAGGCAACGACGATGGGTTGAATTGTTGAACGATTATGAGTGTGCGATTAAGTATCACCCGGGAAAGGCTAATGTCGTAGCCGATGCTTTGAGCAGAAAAGATACAACGGGAGCAAGACGGGTTCGCGCACTTATGATGACGATACATACCGACTTACCTGACAAAGTACACAATGCTCAGATTGAGGCCTTGAAAGCGGAAAACTTAGTACCGGAATCTTTACGAGGAATGGAAGAACAATTGAATGTTAAACCTGATGGAATTCGTTATTTCATTGATCGAATGTGGATACCTTTGTATGGAGGTTTAAGGGAACTCGTGATGGACGAAGCACACAAGTCTAGATATTCAGTCCATCCGGGATCAGACAAGATGTACCATGACTTGAAGGCACTGTATTGGTGGCCTCATATGAAAGCTGATATTGCTAAGTACGTTAGCAAATGTTTGACTTGTTCAAAAGTCAAAGTTGAATATCAGAAGCCATCTGGTTTACTGCAACAACCAGAGATACCGATGTGGAAATGGGAACAGATTTCGATGGATTTCATTGCTAAGTTACCCCGTACACCGACTGGTTGTGATACGATATGGGTAATTGTCGATCGCTTAACGAAATCTGCACATTTCTTAGCAATCAAAGAAACTGACAAGATGGAGAAATTGACTCGCATATACATCAAGGAAATAGTAGCACGGCATGGTGTGCCAATCTCTATCATATCAGATCGGGATGCCCGGTTTACTTCAAATTTTTGGAAATCTCTTCATAAGTCATTGGGGACTCGCTTGGATATGAGTACAGCTTATCACCCACAGACCGATGGTCAAAGTGAACGAACGATTCAAACGCTCGAGGATATGTTACGAGCTTGTGTAATTGACTTTGGTGATAGCTGGGAGAATCATTTACCATTGGTGGAATTCTCTTACAATAATAGTTATCATACAAGTATTCAAGCAGCACCGTTTGAAGCGTTGTATGGTCGCAAATGTCGTTCACCAGTTTGCTGGGCTGAAGTTGGTGACAGTCAGTTAACAGGTCCTGAACTGGTGCACGAAACAACAGAGAAGATAGTTCAAATCCGGAACCGTATGGCAGCGGCTCGGGATCGACAGAAGAGTTATGCAGACAAACGTCGCAAGCCGTTGGAATTTCAAGAAGGGGACCGAGTTCTTCTAAAGGTATCACCTTGGAAAGGTGTGATACGATTCGGCAAGCGCGGCAAGCTTAGTCCACGTTACGTAGGACCTTTTGAGATTCTGAAAAGGATTGGTCCGGTTGCGTACCAACTCAAACTACCGGATGAACTCAGTGGAGTTCATGATGTTTTTCATGTGTCGAACTTAAAGAAATGTCTTTCTGACGAGACATTGATTGTACCATTGGAAGAAATACAAGTAGATGAACAGTTACGATTCATTGAAGAACCAGCAGAAATCATGGACCGAGAGGTCAAACAACTGAAGCAAAGCAAGATTCCAATAGTCAAAGTCCGATGGAATTCAAGACGGGGTCCTGAATTCACATGGGAACGGGAAGACCAGATGATGAAGAAATATCCTCATCTATTCAAGACAGCTACTGCTAACACTGAGAGCGCACGTTAAATTTCGGGACGAAATTTCCTTCAACAAGGGGATGACGTGATGCTTTCACACATCAACACTACAAATTTCAAACTTTAAGCACAAACGTTTTATTTATTCCATTGATTTTGATTTTGTTACAAATATTTGTGCTACATTACATTTTATATGTTTTATGTGCTACATTTCATATGTTACATGTTATGGTAGTGCATACACGATTGATTACATACATTTTGCTATGTGCGGGGTTGCATAGTACATTGGTTACATACACTTTGCTATGTGCGGGGTTGCATAGTACAAACAGTTTCAGACACTCACTATGTGTGAGGCTACACAACACAGTATGATCAAACACAAACAGTCACAGTTAGGTGAACTAACTAGTGAACACGCAAAACAGTTACATTGAACGATCACAATTGAGTTGTGATGTTGCAAGCATTGGACTTTGTGTGTGAGTACACACAAGCACACAGAATGATCAAATCACACTAGCACGTACGATTTAAACTCGTAAGTAGTTTCCTAACTACTCTTAACACTTGCTAATTTTCGGGACGAAAATTCCTTCAACAAGGGGATGATGTGACAATCCGACTTTTCACACTAACTCTGTTAACGGGAGTTGGTGCTATCACAGGCCCAACAAGGACAATCAAGGCCCAACAAGGCCAATGAAGGCCCAACAAGGTTAATGAAGGCCCAACAAGACCAATGAAGGCCCAGTAAAGCCAAAGAAGATCCAGTAAGGTCAAGGAAGACTCAACAAGATCAATTAGGCCCAACGAAACCTATGTAGGCCCAATAGAGCCAACGTAGGCCCAATAAGCAAAGAGAGGCCCATTAAGGCCCAATGTGAACAAAGTAGGCCCAGGGAAGGCCAAGGTAGGCCCAGGAAGGTTCAGTGAGGCCCAATGGTATTTGAGAAGCCAAATGGATTAATTTAGCCCAATAGTATTTCAAATGGATCAATTAATAACAATTGGGGATTTTAAGCTCAACTTTGTTAATGGAATTATTATATAATTGAGCCAAACCAAACATAAGGATTGGAATTAGTAGAAATCGGTCTTAATATGCTCTAATTACAAAACCTAGACTTGTAATTAGTTTAAAAGTTCAATTTTGACTTTAAAGGTCAAAATTCGTGTATGAAGTATGGTAGAAATTCGAATTGGTAATGCTAAGGGCTGGAAACCGAAAATTTATTATCATAAATCATGTCAATGATGATTACTAATGATAATTAGGCGTTATCAATCTCTTAAATAATCGAATTTAAAGCATTTGGCAATCAAGAGTTGTAACCGTAGCATGGGATATCAAAATCGTAAAATTCGATTGCAATCTTCACAATCGAACATTCTCACACTTCAATCGGCCATTTTAGTGTTTACTACACACATCAATTGTTTTCCAGAAGGCCTAGATAGACGGATTCAATCGGGGAGGGCCGACACTCAAGCCAAAAGTCGATTAGCATCAATTCTGAGTGCAACCAGGTAAAAACTGCTTCCTACATATCCTAAATAGGTCGACTAAGTGAAATACTATGTGTATTACAAGTTCTAATATCGAATTCCATGAATTCGACTATTAGGGTTCTTCAAGAATACGGTTTTGGGGGTTTGGTTCTTAAAGAGTTTAAGAATCAAATTAAGGTATGTATGTAGTTTCAGAGAAGGTCGATTGAGGTTATGCATAGATTGATTTCATATAACAACTACGAATTGTGGGAAAACGAGTTCTAGGGTTCATCACATAATCGGTTTTGGGGATTTTTATACTAATGAGTTCTGGAATCAAATTAATTGGTATAGATAGTTTCAGAATGCTTCGATTAATCTAAAGCCTAAGTTAATTTGATGTTATGATTGTGAATCATAAGATTTTGTGTTGAATGATAATTCGGTTTGAAACCGAACATATTTGAGATTAATTAGAACATTCTGATTCAGTTTGGATCAAATTAGAACCATTATTAAGATCGGTTGGATTCAAGGAATAATAACCCTATGAGTTTAGAGTCGATCAGATTCGAATTCATGGTCAATTAAGTGTTGTATGCTTCGGCTATAATATCTAAGAGGAATTAGATTGAATGAATGGTTAAAACAATTTTATTCTGGGTTCTAATGCAAATGAATGGACAGATGAGATGGTAGTGTGAATGGGTTATGAGTTGAGGGTCGCGGGTTCGAGTCCCGGCCCAACCAGTTTTTGGATTTTGAATATTTATTTAGTATTTTAACCATATCTTATTTGTTCTAACTCCGTTTTAATCCGTTCAAGTTGCGTTGGAACCGTAACGAGAATACGAACGTGTTAGGATGATAAAATTCATATTTTAATCCGAACACGAAATCGCGTATAATTACGATTAATTGAATAAAATCAAATATGATTTTATTTAATCGATTTCAGTGACACGCGTACTTCCGTATGCCTAATTCTCACACTTTAACGTACGTATGTTGATACGTATGTGATTTTAAGCACAAAACGATTATTCGAATAACAATAGGTTATTGTTTAAATCACAGATTCTTCGTAGAGGATTTCTACGCAAGTTCACACGTGTTTGATCATTCTACTCTTATCAAAGGTGCGTACACGGCCCCTTTCTTATTTTAAACTGTTTTGGGGGAGAAAACATGTGCAACAAACTGATTTTTAGATACATAACACTTGCATGAGTTATCTGTTTACATTATGTGAAAACATATCAACTTGAAAGTCCTTACACACCTCGAACCGTTTAGTTTGCTGTAATGCAGAGCGTGGTAGTTAGAAATAGATCTATTAGGTTTGACAAACCTCACCTGGTAGATGGGATCTACGCAGGTGTTTGACTGACCAAATACATTATTTACTATTGTTGTGATAGACAATAGTGGCAAGGCGAAAACATGCTATAGCATGGCAACTAGTCAGCTTCGGTGTCGAACACGTATGTAAATAGTTATATGACTAGCTATCATGACTGTGCAATTGTGATTATGTTATCTACAACTTGTTATTCAAACTGATGTTTTGAACTCTATGATTACTTAAAACCTGTGTTATGCACCAACCTTTGTGTTGACTTGATTTGCATGTTTTCTCAGGACGCTAAGGCGCGCGTAACAGCTGGCATGGACTAGGAAGATAGAGTCTCATGCATTTCTTTCATTTTGATTATTTAAATTTGAATATTTAAGTACTTGAATTGTAATGTTTGATTTACAACTGTTATAATTTTTAAACGCTTCCGCACTTTTTGTAAACTCTGGTTATTATGTTTGTTTTAAAGACCAACGTATGTTTTTGAAATTCATATAGAGGTCTTCGCTATGTCTAATGATCTGAGATCCTGGTTTGTCACGCTCCCAAACGGTATGATTCCGTTAGTTGGAATTGGGGGTGTGACACTACATGACACCATAAAAAGAACCACAAACACAATGGGCTCAGACCTTATCAACTCTGTCTTCATCGCCCATCACCGCATTGCCCACGCCTCCACCAGCTCCAATATCATCACCTCCTGCCACCTTACTGGTCTCCACCACTCTCGCTGTCTTCGCTGCTACATCAGAAGTTTTTTTCCATATCCCCAGTCAGCTTAGCCAAAATCTTAACCCAGTCGACAAGGTCCTTGTCCCACAAGTCCGAACCTTCCTGTTTTGACTTTTCTGCCATTTGAATCTTTGCTTTGAGGATGGCAGCGGCAGCAAACTTTTTGGTCCCCTCAATGATCTCCTTTATCTTCAGCTTGTGGGCAGCATCATTATCTTTAGCCAACTTCTTAAACTTCAGGGCCTCCTTTTCGTAATGACCAGCCTTGGCAAAAGCAATCTTCTTTTGATCTTCAAGATCTTCAATTTGCTTTTCATAGGCCTCCTTGTCACCAGAAATTTTAAGGATAGCCTACAAAATAAGGATATTCTGAGGATACGATTACGCCAGAATAAATGAACTAAGATAATAAAAGAGTTTACCTTCTGTAGAAGATCAACAGCAGGGAGATCGGGAATTATCATCCACATTGACGATATCAGCACCTTTACATTTCTTTGAAGTTTTGGTTGAACGGGTATGCATGATCCTCGCCTTGGGGGCAACGGGACTAACCTTTTCTTTCTTGATGGTCAAAATATCAGTAAGGTCTTCAAGATCAAAAGCTTATTCTGAAAATCAAGAAACATTAAAACCTAAAATCAATTATAATCAAATTAACCTCAAAAATACCTGATGTCATTTGAGCGTGGGATTGTTGTGAAGAAGCATTGAGAGATGAAGAAGAAATAGGGATATCTTCTTTGGAGGATGCTGCAAACTTTCGCTCTCTTTCTCTGATCACTAACAGAGATTGTATCCTCTGTTCGGTATCCTGATTCTCAGCAACAAGTAACTGAAACTTTGGTGCTGAAACATGACAATAACAAAGATTGGTTAGTAAAAACTCAAATAATAATAATAAAAAATAAAAATATCCTACCCTTCAACAACCAACTAACTGGAAGAGAAATCCCCCAGGGATAGAACTGCTCCTAACAAAGAAAAACTTGTCTCTCCACTCATCTTCATTCATGGTAACCCCATAAACCAAAACAAGGGCACCAGTTCGCCTTTGAAGCAAAAAACGGGAGTACCCATGGGTATGAAGCTGATAAGCAGAGGAAATTTCAGGAACACCAATCTTGAGACCATACTTATGGTTCAGTATATGAAGAGTAATAAGCAACCACCAACCCATTGGCATAAGTTGAGGATAACAGAGACGAGTGATTCGAAAAAACTCAGAAATCAGAGTAGGAAAGGGGAATGATAAACCCAATGAAAATGGATATTCAGGAAAACAAACCCGTTTAGTAGAACTATGATCGGCTTTTAGGGCAGGATCATATCTGTGAAAGACGGTTTCCTCAGGAAATGCTTGGGAGAGTTGCATGACCTCAATGTGGTCATCGTCAAAAGTACATGCGTTTTGATCAGTATAAGGAAGAATATTCTGATCAAAGAAGTCGCTAGCCTTGGATGGAGAAGAAGAATGCGACATTTTTACTTAATTAAAATTTAAGAAAAACACAGGATTTGAAATAAAAAACTTACCGGAAGGGATGAGCGAAGAAGATAAGTGATTAGAAAGGAAAGACGCGTGATCATTATATGCCCAATATTCTGACAAGATCAGTAACCGCTATCCCCATCTAACCGTTCATTTAATCAGAAAACTGTCAATTCAAATTTTGAATTTTGAAAATTTAAACTTTAAATTTTTAATTTTACAGCTGTAAACAACCAACTGTAAAATTGGGGGCAATTGTTAGGCGCAAAATATTCTCACTCGGGATATTTCAGGATCCGGGATATTTCGGGATCAGGGATATTTTAAGGATATATATTATCACTAACATATATTCCTGTTGCTTAACTTTATTTGAGAGATTTCAGGGATTGACAGCTTGTCCTACGAGTGGCCCTAATATCACGGAAGCACGCGTCAACTAACTCAATTCGAATGAAGGAATCTAAGAGAGATTTGTGCAAACAGCTTGAATTTGTCTTCCACGAATGGAAAGTGCCGGAATAATCGGAACTACCATATGAACGTTGCTAAACGTTCTCTTGTATTTTCTTTGTATAAATACTGAGGCTATTGATCGATATAGGACACGGAATACTCAAGAAACACACATGAAACTCACTGAAGCTTATTTGGCAGCTTAGAATCGATCAACTTGCGCTCTTTGTTTGTAATCGTTTATTTGATTATTAATAAAACTAGGCAGAGTGACATTTGTCACCTCCCGAGGTTTTTATGCCGGCAATCCTAAGGGAATAAGGGTTTTTCCTCGTATAAATCTCGCGTGTATTGTTATTTTTCTGTTGGATATATTCAAATATCCCTAGGGATATTCGGAGATATTCTGGTCATAAATTCAGTATACCTGATATATTTGCTTGTAAAACACATTACCCCACTTTTCTAATTCGTTTTTGCTAAAAGTTAATCTTGTTATTTTTTACCCGAAATAATAAGTACGTATCATTGAAATCCAATTTCATACGTTTATTGGAGATATTGTATATTTCGTTATTAGTATGGACATCTATCTCATAGATTCCATTTTGAGGCTTTGCATCAAAATAAAACACACCATTCAAATATGCAGAAAAATAACCATTGTCATTAAAAGCATACTTAAAGCCATGTTCACACAAAGCAGAAACTGAAACAATATTCCTAGTCAAACTAGGAATAAAACAAAAATTATTCAAAACAAGTTCTAAACCATTAGGTAGTAAAAGAACGTATTCTCCTACTGCCTTGACTGCAACCTTTTGTCTATTTCCCACATGGAGTTCCAGGTCGCCTGTTTTCAGCTTCCTAACCTTCCTTAGTCCCTGCAAATCATTACATATGTGAGAACCACATCCGGTGTCAAACACCCAAGATTTGCTAGAAAAAGAGAAGATTTTCGCAGTAGAACCCTTCTTCTGCTTTATCTCAGTTTGGTATTTTGGGCAGTTTCTCCTCCAATGTCCAGTTTCATCACAATGAAAGCATTTGGCATTCTTTAGAGGTTTGGTCTTGCCAACAACCTTGCCTTTGCCCTTGCCCTTACCTTTCACGTTCTTCTTGCCCTTACCTTTGGATTTCTCAATTCAACCCCCTTTGATCATCAGCACTGGACTGGCTTTGTTAGAGCCTGGTATGTTCATCTCAGCAGTTTTAAGCATCATATGCAACTCTGGGACGGTCTTGTTCCAAGCATTCATATTATAGTTGAAAGTGAACTAGTCATATGACTTTGGCAATGAATTGAGGATTATATCCCCAGCTAATTCATTTGTCAGTGGACACTCAAGACGTGCTAGATGATCAATGAAACCCTTCATCTTTAGTACATGAGTACTAACCGAAGAACCTTCTTGAATGTGACAACCTAAGAGTCATCATCACTTCAAAGCGTTCATATTTGACTGTGTTGTTGAAACATTTACAACAGATGCTGAATCATTTCATATGCCTTCATGTGTTCCAGACTCTTTTGGAGTTCTGGAATCATGGAAGCAAGCATCAAGCAAGAAACCTTGACAGAATCATCTACATGTTTTTCATAGGCTTTACGGGCTGCACCCGTAGCATTCACAGAATCTTCTGGGATTGGTGTCTCAAGGAGATACAACTTGTTGTCAGCCCTGAGAACAATTCTCAGGTTACGATACTAATCCATGAAGTTGGATTTGTTGAGCTTATCCTTCTCAAGGATAGACTTAAGAGTAAACGAGGAATTAGTGGAGTTTGCATCAGCAAACATCTACAAATTTCAACATTATCGAATTTAGTATTTTCATGCTTGTCCTAATAATATTATGAGCCATACACAATATTTTATTAGGAATGAGATCCTGCTTCGTTATAATCAATGAATGGCTTTAGCACTCTCCATTGTTATGACTAGGCAGGTAGATAACGATTACCAATTGTGTCTCCACACAACTCTCGGTTTTGAGGTTGGTTGACGGGTATAGTCGACCATTTGTACGTTTAACCCCAACTGCACCTACTTAACTCTTTAAGTGATATTCCTCCTTAATTCGTAACAGAAAAACCGGCCTAAGTAACTTAGGAATCGCGATTTTTCATTTTACCAAAACCGTAGGCTCGGATGCAGGGTAAATCTCTAACACCGAGGGTTCGGATAAATTGGTTAAAGGATGGTGCAGAATATCCTTTTTTAATAATTGGGATTTCTTTTATGTTTATTTACCATTCGGGTCAAAAACATATTGGACGACTTGTGGCATGAATCAAGTCGTGCAATTTCTTTTAGTAAAATCCAATTTTACGTGTGGTTTGCGTTTGCTTGAAACTCCTTTCAAACACTCGACTCGATTAATTTTATATACCCTATTTTAATCTAAGTCGGTAGTTTACGCGATCCAATTTTAAACTAACAAGTTTAAAATATTATTATAAAATAAACACTTTTATTTTATAATATGTTTTATCATTTAAATAAAACAACCTTTTATTTAAATGCCTTTATAGTAATTATAAAACTCCTTTTATATTTAATATTGTTTTTAAAATTGTGACAAATATTTTGTTTTTGTTAGTTTCATATTTCCTAAATATTTTAACAACCACAAGCAACAAAATATATAACTATGACTATGCCATAATCTAATTTATTCGGTTTCGTTCGAGCCATCAAACGTAAACCGAATTAGGTCTAGGGTTTACAAATCAACGCCTTGATTGTAATCTCCGACTTGATCCAAGATCTCTATCTTCGTGCTCCTTGAATGTCTTCGTTTTGGTCTTCAAATCCACTTGATCGGTTACATAAATAAATTCTATCTATTTACAAAAAATAGAAATCTAATCTATTAAATCGGGTCCAAATATCCGTAAAATACATCCAATCAAGAAATTTAAAAAAACCAAACATTACAACCATTCAAATGGGTCAAAACCTAGGGCTCGAATCATCATAGTCACAATCAAACAATCAAAGGCTCGATCTTTTGTCAAACAAAACGTTTTTGAAAAATAAAACACAAGATCGATTAACAAAATGTTTATTCGCATGTAAAAGCGGCTCTGATGCCACTGTTGGGAATTGTAGTAACCATTTTAAACTTTTAATTAATCATATTAATTATAAAATCAGATTTTACGATAGCAAAAGCGATAAGGTCACACATTTTGTTTCATAAACAAAATTTCCAAATCCAGGAATCCAGTTACAAACGAATAAACGAAAAACAACCATAGGGTGTTTAGAATTGACCTCAATGAAGAACTCCCAAAAACACACCTTGGATTCGATAGTAGTCTCGCTAGATGACTTGAATCACGAACCACGATCTTTATCATGTATTACCGCAACAACCGCATGCTCCAAAACCACTTGTGATGGTTCGGCTATGGTGGTGGCTCTTTGGTGGTGTTTGGCCGAAACCAAGAGAGGAGGAGAGGGTAGGTGTATGGCCAACAAGAGGGGAGAGAGGGAGAGTGAAAAAGTTCTAAAATTGTGGTGAAAATGTGGAAGGTTGGATCTAGTTTTAATAGTCAAAACTATATCTACCTTTTTAGGATCTTGGATTACCAATTCAAAATTGGTTTCCCCCCCTTTTATTTCACATATTATTTAAATTAAACTTTTTTAATTTAATTAAACTCTTTTAGTAATTAAACCATTTAATTACTACTCTCCATATTACTAACTAACAACTAGTTAGTAACATTTAATTAAATGTCTAAAATTTAACTAATTAAACTTTATCAATTTAATTATAATTAATTATCACAATAATTAACTCCTCCAATATTATTATTATTATTTCATAAATAATAATAACACACCACTTTATATAATTCGTGAAATTGAATGTGTCTAAAACAAATTTTAGACATAATCACATTACTATCTTCCAAAGTGTAACTCTTTGGATCGTACTCTGATAGCAACGTTGATATTATCGATGATCAGACATCACATATCCAACAATCATAACTTACTATCCATCATTTTTTACCTACATTCAACCACAAAACAATTGGCCTTGAAATTGGATCAACTTGAGCTTCCACAAAATAGTAGAAAAGGGCTCTTTTCTTCTTAGAATCTTAAGTGACAACTTGAAAATGGTTGAAATCCAACTAGTGATTCCCCTAGCAGCTTCAAGATTTGTCAAACTTAGCCAATGGAGCTTCATTCGCCACCATGAAAGCACATAGTACAACAAGCAGTAGCTAAACCATCTTTATCCTCTTGGCCAAGGATTTTTAAGAACCAAACCAAAAATTTCACCCTTTAGTGAGATGAAATATTAGCAATATATTGAAGCAGCTTGTGGTGGCATATTGAGGTGAATACATACCACACTAACATTCAGATTTTCAAGATTCATGTTTGGATGGAGCCAACATGTTTGTATAGCCTACAAGTATAACACAGAATCAATAAATTAAAATCTTTGGACAAATAATCTATAGAATATATTACTATAGTTAAACAGAATATTACTTTTGCAACTTTCAATTTATTACTATAATAGTATAAAAGAAACCTTAATTGGACACTTTACTTATAAGTACTTAAGCAATCATAATTATCAAGCATTCAAGCAAGTTATTACCAGCAACATGACTTGCATTGTGAGTTGACCTACCATCTACAGAATGATTATAAAAGAAGTTACAGAAGCATGCCTCGATTGCAGTATAAGAAATTGAATCTCATCCTGTTGAGTTGAAATAATGAGAAAAAAAATTAAAGCAATAATTCTTACCAAGTTAGCATCTACTCATGCGTTTCGATTGAAGCAATTATAAAATTCTACAACAAAGAAAACTCATATGGATTAGTTTGTTGCATCTGATAGATAATGAGGTTATGTAAGTTGCAATTGTGAACCATCTGTATTTATGTTAATCACCTGGATCGTAAATCATCTGTATTCAAGGGAGAGCATTGACCCTAGCCGTATTCAAGGAGTTGAACCCTAGCTGTCATCTTCAAGGGAGGGAGTTGAACCCGCCGCGCCGTTGTCACTATTCGAACCCTAACCGTCGGAACCCTAGCCGTCAAACACGAAACGTGCAAAATCCTTATTTGACCAAGTGAAGGCTTGTTTCATTTATCAAAACCATATGTCAAATGCTTGCATTATGATGAGATTAATGTCTATTCGTAAGCTTTACACATCTCAATGATCACATCTACATGGTTCAACTACCATTCTTCATCAAAATTTTAATGAAGAGTTTCCTCGTTTTACTGCTACAGGAACAGGATGAGAACTTTCTTGTATCTTTTCCTCTTTGATGTTATATCTATGGGGGCAGGAAAAAAAAACAATATTAAGTCTCTTACATGTGTTTTATTAATATAAAATTAGTATAGTTAAATAAATGAAGCTAAAATGATAGATATAAAATTGATACTTGTCATATTCTCCAATTTGTTCTTTGTCTCATCCATAATAGATTTCTTATTTATAAAAGAAAATATATAATAAGTCAGTTTGTTGTAAAGGGTAACTTTATTAAAGGAGATCATGTCTTACTTTTTATTTTTAAATTTTGTCATAAATGAATTAAGAATAATATATATTTGAAATATATATTTAGAATATAAAAAATTGAAGGCACAAGATCTATTAACTTACCTTCATTATTCACCATGTAACACTTCTTGTTAGACAACATTTGAGATGTATACTCCTTGCCAAAAGTCTTTGGTTGGGTGCGCTAATGCCTTTGTTGAAATGTAGAAGAAAGAAACAGTCGTAATATATATCATATTACATGAATTCTAATTGCTTAGTTTCTGTTGGGTTAGCAGTTATAGCTAATCTCCAAATATTAAATAAAATCAAAACAAATCCAAACAAAGAAGAAAAAAGAATATAAAAAGATACAATTGCCTTATTTTGAAAAAGCCTTCAACTTTGTGAGCATGCACCTTGATCAAAGCACTCTTTTCTCTCGCTTTTTATAAAAAAACAGCCCAACTATGGGCATAGACCTTCTAAAGGCGTTATTTCTAGGCTTGACTTTATTTTGGGGATTAGGCACGCGTCCTGGGGCTTTTGACATAGGTGGGCTGATATTTCTATAGTTCAATTGAATAACGTGATATAACAAAAGAAAAGAATTAGATAACTTATTTGCAGTTGGAAGGCGACTGCTAACACTATTATTTTTGAATTTAGACCTCTAAATGATGAGCATGGAACACAAGTGACCCGAGGGTTTCTTGTGCTTGAGATATTACACCATCCATCTGCATCAACATGCAACTTTAGATGAGCAGTGAGATAATTTTATAAACTTGTTACATTAAAATTAGAAATTTTTTTGGTATTTTAATATAATAAGTTACCCTCTTTGTGCAAAATATAAAGTATAGAAAATTGATTCCAAAAATTAAAAGTTAGATACATTAAAACTGATGATGCAGATAATAGCAACTGAATGAAAACTCATTGTATCATTGTATGATATGGACAAAATAGATTTATGGTGAAAGAAGATCAAGTGATGATGGCAAGATCAACGTAATTAAGACACTGAGTGTCACACCCCCAATTTTCAACTAACGGAATCATACCGTTTGGGAACGTGACAAACCAGGATCTCAGATCATTAGACATAACGAAGACCTCTATGAATTTCAAAACATATGTTGGTCTTAAAATATAACATCAGAGTTTTCAAAGTTTTGCGGAAGCGTTTAAAAACCAATAATAGTTGTAATATAACAATTACAAAACAAAATACTCAAATGTTCAATTTCAAATATCCAAAATGTTTAAAATGCATGCGACTCTATCTCCTAGTCCATGCCAGCTTTAATGCGTGCCTTAGCGTCCTGAGAAAACATGTAAATCAAGTCAACACAATGGTTGGTGCATAACACAGGTTTTAAGCATTCACAATGTTTAAAACAACAGTTTGAATATCAAGTTGTAGATAACATAATCACACATGCACAGTCATGATAGCTAGTCATATAAACTATTTACATAAGTGGTCGACACCGAAGCTGACGAATTGCCATGCTATAGCATGTTTTTGCCTTGCCACTATTGTCTAGCACAACAATAGTAAATTGTGTTTGGTCAGTCAAACACCTGCGTAGATTCCATCTACCAGGTGAGGTTTGTCAAACCTAATAGATCTATTTCCAACTACCACGCTTTGCGTTACAGCAAACTAAACGGTTCGAGGTGTGTAAGGACTTTCAAATTGCTATGTTGTCACATAATGTAAACAGCTAACTCATGCAAGTGATATGTATCTAAAAATAGTTTGTTGCACATGTTTTCTCCCCCAAAACAGTTTAAAATAAGAAAGGGGCCGTGTACGCACCTTTGATAATTGCAGAATGATCACACACTAAAAGCTCGTGTAGGAAATCCTCCTACGAAGAATCTGTGTTTAAACAATAACCTAGTGTTATTCGAATAATCGTTTTGTGCTTGAAATCACATACGTATCAACATACGTATGTTAAAGTGTTAAGAATGTGCATACGTAAGTACGCGTGCCTTTGAAATCGTTTAAATAAAATCATATTTGATTTTATTTAAATAATCGTAATTATACGCGATTTCGTTTTCAGGTTAAAATATGAATTTTATTATTCTAATACGTTCGTATTCTCGTTATGGTTCCAACGCAACTTGAACGGATCGAATCGGAGTTAGAACGAATAAAATATAGTCAAAATACTAAATTAGTATTAAAACCCAAAAAAAATGGTTGGGCCAGGACTCGAACCCGCGACCCTCAACTCCAACACACACGCATCTAACCATCTAATCTGCGTTTACAATTGTTAATGGATTGCATCTAATTTCTTTTAACCAAATCCGATCGGGTTCTCCTTTGTAATACCATAGCCGAAGCAACATCTACCCATTTGACCCCAAATTCGAACCCGGTTAATCCTAAAACCATAGGGTTTCGATTCAGATTATTCAACAGAGTCCCATCGTGAGTTTAATTCAATTATCCATCATTATAATGTAATACATTGATGTATACCTAGTTTCGAATCCACGTTCCAATTTCACAATCGACAGAATCAACTTCGATTAAATTAAACTATAATTGCATGGGATATACATTAACTCAATGATTTCGAACCCTTCTGTGTTGATAATTACGAATCCCAAACACACTTGAATCAAAAACCCCCTAACTCGATTACCATTATAACTCTAGAAATCGAAATCCTATGATTCAATGTTGTTAGATAAAATTGATACGAATTTATCCTGAAAAACTGAATTTCGAAACTCTCTGCAAGGTTTAATTTGAATACCAAGTGCACTAGAATCGAAAACCCCAAAATCGTTTTTGACTTAAGAACCCTAGAATCGAAATCATGTAACCAGTTGTTAAAACTTAAAATTGATTTAAGAAAAACTTCAATCGGTTCCTTCTGATGCTACAGATAGTATCCAATTTGATTTTTAGATTCTTTCTCATAAAGACCCCCAAAACCGTTTCAAGAAGAAACCCTAGAACTCGAACTCTATCAATTCGAGATTTCCAGATGCAATTGAGTTAGGGATTCACTTAATCGGCTACTTTAGAGTGTGTAGAAATGATTTCTTACCTCGTTAGATAACGAATTGATGTGGTTTGACTTGAGGATGCAGTTCGGCCTATGCTTTGATTGAATCTTCACCCCAACGACTTGATACTTCGAATTTGTCTATGGAATAGATGCTAAAAGGGCCGAATGATGTGTATGTGAGTTCAATTGTGAGTATTGAATTCGAATTGTGCGGTTTTGATGATACCATGCACGGTTACGACTTTTGGATCCTTAATTGGCTTAAATTCGATTAATCATGATATTAATAACACTTGTAACTGTTATAAATCATTAAAGTATTGATTATAACCGTTCTAATTCGGCCATAGTAGCTTGATGATACCAATTTCGAATTCCCCTAATTATTTAGAACGAATTTTGACTTTTAAATGTCAAAATTGCTTATTTAACCCTTTTACAAATCAAATTCTTATAAACTAATTACCTTATAACAGTTTTAGATACATTTTAACCCTTATGAATTATTCTAGATCAATAACTTAACATTTCGATTAACAAAGTTGAGCCGAAAATCCCAAATTGTCACTAATCGGGTCCTTTAACTCCTTGTTGGGCTTGATTAATCCAATTGGGCCTCTTAACTATAACTGGCCTATCTTGGGCCTCATTGGGCCTACCTAGATCTCAATGGGCCTACTCTTGCTTTATTGGGCCCACCTTGACTTCTTGGGCCTACATTTGTCTTATTGGGCCTTCATAAACTTCATTGGGCCTGATTTGTCTTGTTGGGCCTTCCTTGACCTTACTGGGTTTTCTTTGGCTTTACTGGGCCTTCTTGGGCCTTACTGGGCCTTCTTTGGCCTTGTTGGGCCTTCATTGGCCTTGTTGGGCCTTCATTGGCCTTGTTGGGCCTACGAGGGTTGACGAGGTTAACTCGAAAAGTCGGATTGTCACACTGAGTAATGCTGAACCAAGTCTTAATCCAAGTTAATTGAAGTTGTTGTCTATAATCAAACAAAAACAATTTTCTTGATTGAATCTGAGAAATTCATAAACCCCTTTAACTAAATCTGGACATAATATAAATATCCCAAATTACAAACCTATGGCCCATTGAGAAATGAAAATGGGAAAAGCAACTGAATCAAATACCAAAACAGAATCAGGTGACATCTGTTTCTTGAAAACAACTAACACATGAGATGCCTAAATCAATCAATAACACATGATGAACATCAACAATATCTATTTAGCGAATTTAAAAACAAAGAAAAGCAAAAAAACAGGAATTTAGTAAAATCAGGGTATTTCCTAACCTGACATAAAGCAACCCTCATGTGTGTATGTATCTATAATCAATGAGAATTTTCAAGCTCCTCAAGTAACAAACATGATGAACCAACAAAATTAAAACTTTTCAATAAAGGCATCCCATTTACAACAACAACAACAACCTTACCCAGTATATTCCCACCTTTCAGTAGGGTCTGGGGGGAAGGATAGATACAAACCTTACCCCTATCCCAATTGGGATAGAGAGGTTGCTCCGAAAGAGTCCACGGCTCAAAGTTTTCATTTGAAGTTGATCATCCCAATGATTTTAACGTTATTTTCACAAAATAATTGAAATAACGTTAAAATTAATGCACTTTTACTTTAGCCCGTTAAGGGTCCACACATATATACATTATATGCGTGCACCACAAATGGGGCGTAAGGCAGCACATTTGCAACCTGCATAATGCCGTCGTCATCCACACCTTCACGCTTGCTCATATCGACTTGAATGAAAAGCAAGCAATTAGTGCTTACGATCAGAAAAAAATTAATAATTAATTTTATAGTAATTAACTTGATCTCAAACAACTATACTTGAGTTAAAAGTTAATTCCCCTTGTAATAGTATAACTACGTGTATATGTATGCATGTATGTGTATGCAGGGGGCCTTGGCATGGTCATTTTGTGGCAGGGGTTCTTGGCAGGGGCATCCTTCTGGTCCTAGTCCTGGTCCTTTTAAACCACCGTCTGTAGGTAGCACAAGCGATGTAATGATAGCAAGGCCAGGTGAAATTATTCTCGCAAATGATACAACTTCAGCAATTAATAGAAGCACTCTTGGGAAAACTTTACCTTCTAGGCCATGGGAGCAACAACACTACTAATTCAATTTTACGACCAATTGCTTTAGATAGTTACCAAGCTTGGTAAAAAGTTCATTTGAGTCAACTAACAGCCAGCCCAGAGGAGGCCATCAATGCTTTGAAAAAGTTCGATTTGGTAAAACCAAGTTTTAAATAATTGATTAAAGGTAATATGGCCTGGTTACTTTGTCAAAAAAGTAGTGAAACAAAAATAAGTCCCATCACACATAAAGAAACCTGCATACATCTCTCATACTACTATATATACAGATTCAAAATTACAATATACATACACATAACAAACTACAATAACTGATATACAGACCTGCATACATTAATTGATTTCAAAGTTTAGAAACAAAGCTGTCATACATAGTTGAGAATTTCAAAGTTTAGGAACATGAATTGCATATGTTACTACTATATAGACACATAACTGCATAGATATATATACCAGCATAGATATAGACCTATACATACATAGTAAGAACATCATTGTGTAGTCCATTTTCTTAATTCTTTTTGATGTTTTAGTTGTGTTGTTACTTATTCAACTTATAACTCTGCTTGTGAAATAATAATATAATACATTCATAGAGCTTTTTTAACAAACACCAACTTATTTTTGAAGTAACATCAAATGATTTTTTTAATTAACAAACATGTACACCTTTAATTAGATTAACCGGTTATATGGATTCTAGTTATATGGATATGAGAAAAAAGCCCATGCACACCTTTGATTAGATTAAACAAAACTACAAGTTATTCATATATAATATTATATAAACTGAACTGCATACATACATACATATTATTTTACAAGCATAACATGCTGGTAAGTGTATCAGATGTATATAAATACATACATGCTAAAAAAGTTAGGCTATATGGTAACTCTATCAGAATGTAGCATACATACAAATGATAAATAACTTGATGAAATTTTCTTAAATTAATGAAAAATAAATCTGACATATAAATTTTTTTTAGTTAATGATAGATAAAACATAAGTGAAGCTAAAATACAAAATTACCAAAAAACCAAACACAAGCTAACCAGATCGAGTCGTAGTGGAACCATGGGTGTTCGATTGAAGATAATAAGCCCTCCTTAATGGAGAGATCGAGTTTTAAAATTTCAAATGTGGAGCCATTTCTCGATTTCTTCTTTCGTGTGTAACTGGTGCAGAAGTGAGTATACTTCCTGATCAGAAGCTAAGACATCGATAAAGTTTGAATTATAGGGTTGAGAAATCCCATCTGGTTGAGATTTATTCCGATTATGGAAGCAAATTGATTAAAGGTTTATCTTCAATGGGGAAAACAAGAAGATAAGATGAATGAATTGAGGGGAAAAGTTAAAGCCCAAGAGATGAATAAAGAAATACAATTTAAGGGTTGTAACCCAAGTCCCAAGTTGCATCTCTTGTACATTTCTTGTATGTGAATTGTTGTAATCCAAGCTACTTCTCTTGCACATTTATTATACACATTTAAGCCGTGAATGCTTGTACCTCAAGCTTAATAGCTTCTAGCACAAAAGCATCAATCTAGAATGGGAGATCAATCGATTTCATAGAAGCATACGAACGAAAATTAATCTCAATGTATAATTCACCTTCTACATCCATTGACGAATTTTCAAAAAGCCATCTATCTGCTTCACCCTGGAAGCTTCGATTTATGTCAAAAAGTAATCCATCGTCTACTGAAATCAAATCAGGAAGCTGATGATATCTCTTCTACTCACTGACATTCATGGGATATCTTTCTCCTCACCTTATCTATTGTTAGAAGCGGAACCAAAATATATTATCCTTGCAAACTCAAAATCTCACAAAATTGCTTGGATTCTAATCAAGAATGCTAAAAAGTAAACAAAAGACTTATTCAACGCCTGTGAATCTTGGAGATGGAGTTGTTATAATCTTAGCAAGGTCTAGTTTTTATTTCGTTGGATGCTTCGAGTCAAAGAAAGATTCATATGAGTTGAACCGAATGTTAACCGAATGTGAGGGTAGTATAAACTTGTGACAATTCAGTTTGAAGATTACGTCATTATTGATGAAAGCACATATCATCGTCCTTGAAATCCACGTTGATTTAGCGATTGTAATTACTACAGGTTAAAAGTATGCGAGAAACCGTGAACATGGGTGAAAACCGTCCGCGAAATGCAGTTCCGGATTCTCCGGAATCGAAAAACGAAGAAAAATCTCTAAGTATTGAACTCCGGGGGTACGCGACGAGTATGGCGGTTTGAAAAGTCAGATTTCTAAATCAGAATGCATGCAGACGAGTTTCTATGCTCTTCCTCTCGAACATACACTCATACCAGACGAAGAAAATCGAACTCTCAACATCAAATCTCTGTTTCGAAACCATCTACACCCACGAATCGTACCAAGGAACGTATCTACAAATGTTGATCATCGTTTCTGTCCGAGAAATCCGTCAGATTAGGTAACGATTTGTTTTAACCTAATAGTTTGATAATGGTTTGATTAGATCTAGTTTTTGAGCGTAATGCAACAGTTTGGATTGTTGATTATTGCCTAGATGATGGCTAGGAATGATTATAAACGAAGAACTTGGTGTGTTAACGGTTAAATCCTTGTTTTGGTCCATTGTAATGCCCGGTTATCATGAAACTATACCTATGATTATAATGGTTTAAACCATGTGAATGTAACAATGTATGTGATTATCTTGATCAATCCTTGAAATGCAAGGTTAAATCCAAGTGTTTTAAACTAATCACAATCATTAAGATAATCATTGGAATAACTATCTGATGTTTATGATAACAGTCATATTAGTACGTTGAACATGGTTATTGAACCTATTCCAATGTCACATTATGATGTTTCATGATATCTGGATAATCAATAACAAGGATTGATCATTCTTAAGCCATAAATCCATCTAGAAATTGTTTCAGTATTATAATCAACAACAGTACCTATTTGGTTATTCTGAGAATATTCTGATTAATCAAATTTTTCATCAACTTTGTATTAGGAACTTGAATCAGTATAGGTTCCTAAATTATCATACATTGTATGATATGACATTAAATCAACTAATTCAGCATATAATATCAGTTGATGACTTTCAATGCAATGTCTTTGACATTGGACGTTCTGAAAAGATCTAATGAGTAAGTTAAAACATAAATAACTTATTAAGCATAAACTAATGCACAATCACACCATTATTAGCAGTTTGTGCGATATTATGCTATCTGTGATACTTTAGGTGAGTTTCGTACAACCCATTCTCTTTTTAATGTTTTCCAAATATCGGGGTATCTCTGTGAAAACATTTTCTTGAACATATGATATGTATCGCTATTATCTGTGTGATTTCATGTGACTTTTGTAAGATTTCATGGGATTTTGCCCTTAGCTCTTTATCACAGTATCAAAAAGTCCTCATCCCTAAAAACTATATCTAGTGAACCCATGTGGGCCGAACGGGTGAACAACAATAGTACTATTGGCTGACAACCCATTTGCTAGGAGCTTGCAACTCCCCTTGGTGTAAATGTTTATTACATGTTTCCAATATCAGCTTAATGTTTGTAATAGACATTAAGAATGAGACACAAAGATATTTACTGACGGGTGTATCTTCACATAACAGAGTATTTCAGTCAGAAAGGAACTAGATATGGGTTCCATGCTTATCTTGAACACTGTATATCAAAAACTTGTATATCATGTCAAACACGAACTCACCAGCTTTGTGATGACCTTTCCAAACTCACACTTTTTTGCAGGTAGACAGTGACAACGGGTGAGATTGCACTACAGATACTTGTAATTAAATAATTTGGCTTGTGTAATAAACTTAGTTGTAAACTGTAACTCTGGTTGTGATGATGAAACCCTTGTAATATATTATCTTTTAGTTAATCTGTGCGTTGTGATACCGGATCAAGTAAGTTACACCTCATCTCTGAGACATCACCAACTATGCTTCCGCAACCTTCTTAGTGTGATCAGTGACATCATCAACAGGTGATGAGAGGTTGGTTGTGATAGGGAGGTATCAAAGCCACATGTTATAGAAATTTAGGTAGACTTAGAGACCTAGACTAGAACCATAGGCTCGTATAGTGGCACTGAGAGAGCACCGAACAAAATTAAAGAACAAAAACTTGTTTTGATTGAGCCAGAATAATCAAGTGATACAAATTACAGTTTTGATTGGCCAATACAAATGAAATTTGCAACACGTGTGCGTTCTAGTAATTTCAATACAAGCAGAACAATAATAACAGTAATGACGAATAGTTGCTTTAAGATAGGAAAAGATATCATGTCATGGTTGTGTTGAACACTATTATTCAATATTCATTTCATGATACTGATCTGAACATTTTGTTTGTACAACGATGGTTAACCCACGTGATCGCTATATATACCGGCAGATCCCATATGTGATTTTGGATGACACGCTGAGTCCTAGCTCGAGTTCTGACTCAGATCCGACGAAGCATCTTCTGCAGCATCCCTAGCAGTACCCCAGATTTCACATACACCACCACTGGTGCCATAGACACCACCTCATGTACCACGTACACTACCACCACATCCACAGGTAAATGATGATACCTTTGCTGATAGACGGGCTAGAAGCACATCACCCCAGAGAGTCCCGGTCTATACTGGGATTAGGAGGATGCAGGCACAAGCCTGCAAGACCACAGGGCTACCACCTAGGCA
>SZYD01001120.1:0-41698 GCA_009363875.1 Mikania micrantha | reverse complement strand
AAACGTATTCAACACGAGTTGTCCTAATGAGTTTACTCAAAAGAAAAACTCCGTGTTGACGTTACCCGGTCAATATGACCTATGCTGGTAAAGTTAATTAGCAGCAAATCCATATTACCGTAACGCATCCAATCTGCCAGTTAGTTTTTAAAACATATTAAAACGCTAACCGCAGCCTTGGCGTAACCAAAACGATGCCCCGTGTTCCCTTGTTGTGATCACCCAGTACTAAAGTTATAAGATAAGAATAAGATTGAATAAGTGTCTTGATGTGTTTATAAGTTTGTTCACAACAATGAACACCATGCTTTTATGTTTTTAAGGTTGAGTCATTTGATTGAAAACCTTGGTTGAATACCCGTGAATGTTTACCAAGATTTGAAAACCCTTGATTGAATACCACATGAAAATCCTTGATTGAGTACCTTGTTTTGAAATCCCAGATCGAATACAGTGATAGAAAACCCTTGTATAATTACAAAGGCTTGAACGAAAACATTTGCTAAAACATTTATTTAAAAACACAGGTTATAGTTTAAAAGCTTGTAAGAGTTGTAAATCTTAATCTTTCAAAGTTTTTAACATTTATAAAAAATTTTATGTAAAACAGGTTGTAAATTAATTTATAAAACTCTTTTATAAAACCTTTAACAAAATGTTGTTAACAGGTGTAAAGACGGTAGAATTAAAGAATAAACCTTTGATTGTTGTAAAAGATGAGTGAATATAATATAACTGTATTGACTAGCTATCAATCGATACTGCATTGTAATGATATGTAAATCTGTAAAACTCTTACTTTAAACATTTTGATGTCTACTGCTTGTGAAAAACCCGTGCTCTCACCAACCCTTGTGTTGACTCTTTTACTCGCATGTTTTCTCAGGAAACTAAGGCACGCACTTGAGGATAGGATGCTAGGATGGAGTCCCATGCATCATCATCATTGTCTTAGGATTTGAGGGCAATTATCATTTTGTTACTTATGCATTGTTAAACTAATTAAATCGCTTCCGCAACTATTGTTACTTATCATTCTGAAAAATGTTTTAAGTTAACGCTTCCGCTATACTTAAATGTTAAATCTGTATTGATATTATTAAACTTCCGCAACTCTGATTTTACAAAACTGTTTTATCCAAGTTATTGGACGTACGTGTACAACCAGACATGTAGGTCTCGCAACAGTGTGACCGGAGACTGCGATCCTGACAATCTGTCGTCGCTCGCGCCCCCGGAAGGGACGGGATTTCTCGGGGTGCGACAGATTGGTATCAGAGCCCTCCGGTTATTGCGAATTAGGTTTGCATTTAGTGAACTTAGTCTATAACCACTAGTCTCCACACAACACTTAGTGCTTAGTATTGTGATACTGGCATACATGATTGTACACACACGCTTATTACGCGCACCATAGCAAATGGCGTCATCATCGTCACCGCATGTGACTACACATGATGGTGAAAGCCGACCGCTCTCATGTTCCTTACAAGTATCTACTGCACACACTACAATAGTCATTAAGCAAGCACTAACACTTATTCTTGCTTTGAAGATCATGGCTGGAAGACGTGGAGGACGCAGGAATGCAAGAGGACATGGAAACATCAACTCACCCAAGTTGAACTGAACGCACTCATCAACGAACGGGTTGAGGAGGTACTTGCTGCACGGGAAGCTGCCCCTAATCAAAACCCACTGAACCAAGGTGATGAATCTGTTCATACTCACCTTGCACCACAATCACTCATTCCCAATTCAACACGTTTACCCGATACTTAACCCAACTCTACTCTTTGCATATCTCAGGAGCAAATCCTAACCCTCCTCTCTGCACATTCAAGATGTTCCTGGATTGCAAACCCCATTCATTCAACGGTACTGAGGGAGTCGTTGGGCTGTTACGCTGGATCGAAAAGGCAGAATCGGCCTTTGCTATGAGCAACTGCAGGAACGAGGACAGGGTCAAGTTCGCTGCAGGGACATTCGAGGGGGCTGCCCTCACTTGGTGGAATGCTAATGTTCAGAACCTAGGGCTTGATGCAGCCAACGCTCTGCCTTGGGATAACTTTAAGCTAATGTTGAACCGCGAGTACTGCCCTCGTGGTGAGGTACAGAAACTTGAGACCGAGTTCTGGAACCACAAGATGATTGGTTCCGAGGTTGAGGCCTACACTGCCAGGTCTTATGAGTTAGAAAATCTGTGCCCGAAATGGCAACCCCACCCTTCAAACATATAGAGAAGTACATTGATGGACTGCCACCTCAAATCCAAGGAATGGTACTCTCTGCTGACCCCATCACCATGCAACAGGCCGTGCGACTAACTCACAAGCTCACTGACTCGGCTGTTGCACAAAGACTCTTACCACCCCGTGGTGCTGTGACCCAACTAACGACAAGGGCAAACGAAAGTGGGATGACACCCTGAACAAGACTTCCACTCTTCAACCACCACCACAGCAACGTAAGTTTGGATCAACCCAAGCCTATGCACCACCCATCCCAACCAACCAAAGCCCAGGAGCCTATGCAGGCAAGCACCCCAAGTGCAACAAATGCAATTTACACAATGTTTTGGGACAATACGGTTTTATCCGGTGTCAACGTTGTGGCAAGGGGGGACACCTCGCCAAAGACTGCAGGGGTGAGCTGCGTACAAAGACGCCACAGCACACAGCAACAACAACTTGAGGCACCAAAAGGCTGCTTCGAATGTGGAAAACCAGGGCACTTCAAGAGGGACTGCCCGCATCTGAAGAACAACAATAAGGGAAACAACAACGGTCCGAAGGGACGAGCCTTCGTGATCGGGGCTAAGGAAGCCAGAAAAGATCCCAACCTTGCAACTGGTATGTATCTCTTAAACGATAATTATGCATCTGTGTTGTTTGATACCGGAGCTGAGAAAAGCTTTATATCTAAGGATTTTAGTGAGATACTTACTATTACCCCAACACCCTTAGATGTTGAATATACAGTAGAGCTAGCTGATGGTAAATTGATTATGACTAAGCACATTCTTAAAGAATGCACTTTAGAGCTAGCAGGCCATAAATTTAAGATCGACCTCATGCCGGTTACACTAGGCAGTTTTGATGTTGTAGTGGGCATGGATTGGTTGTCTGAAAACCAGGCCGAAATCATTTGCCACGACAAGGTTGTGCGCATACCTCTCCCTGGCAGAGAAACTCTAGATATCAAGGACGAAAGGAGTGACACTCCTCTGAACATCATCTCGTGCATGAAAGCTCACAAATGCTTACGAAAGGGATACACAGCCATTCTGGCGCTTATCACCGACAAGACTGAAGAGGAGAAGAAAATAGAAGACATCCCAGTCATATGCGACTATCCCGACGTATTCCCTGAGGATATACCAGGACTACCACCACCTCGACAAGTGGAGTTCCGAATAGACCTTGTGCCGGGAGCAGCACCTATCGCACGAGCACCATATCGACTTGCACCTTCGGAGATGCAGGAACTGTCCAATCAACTGCAAGAGCTGTTGGACAAGGGTTTCATCAGACCAAGCTTCTCACCCTGGGGAGCTCCGGTCTTGTTCGTAAAGAAGAAGGATGGCACCTTCCGTATGTGCATTGACTATCGGGAATTGAACAAAGTAACAATCAAGAACCGTTACCCATTACCTCGCATCGACGATCTGTTCGATCAACTGCAAGGATCAAGTTACTACTCTAAGATCGATCTGCTATCTGGGTACCATCAGTTGAGGATTCAGGAAGAAGATATACCAAAGACTGCTTTTCGCACTCGGTATGGCCATTATGAGTTTCTGGTTATGCCGTTTGGGCTGACAAATGCACCTGCAGTATTCATGGATCTCATGAATAGAGTGTGCAAACCATACCTCGACAAGTTTATCATTGTCTTTATAGATGATATTCTCATCTACTCCTAAACCCAGGAAGAACACAAAGAGCATCTGCAATTGGCTCTTGAACTACTCCGGAAAGAGAAGCTGTACGCTAAACTCTCAAAGTGTGACTTCTGGATTCGAGAAGTCCAATTCTTAGGTCATGTTGTCAATGAACAAAGGATTCATGTTGATAATCTAAGATAGAGGCGATCAAAACTGGGAAGCACCAAAGACCCCGACTGAGGTGCGACAATTCCTAGGATTCGCAGGCTATTATCGGCGATTTATCGAAGGATTTTCAAAGATAGCCCAACCACTTACATCCTTAACCCATAAAGACAAGAAGTATCTCTGGACTGACAAGCAGGAGGATGCATTTCAACTTCTCAAGAAGAAGCTCTGTAGCGCACCTATTTTATCACTTCCTGACGGAACGGACGACTTCGTAGTATACTGTGATGCCTCAATACAAGGACTCGGCTGCGAGCTAATGCAACGAGAGAAAGTGATCGCATATGCTTCCCGACAACTGAAAGTCCACGAGAAGAACTACACCACTCACGACTTGGAACTTGGAGCCGTGGTATTTGCACTCAAGATCTGGAGACACTACCTGTACGGAACGAAGTGCACGATATACACTGATCACAAGAGTCTCCAACACATATTCGAGCAGAAGGAACTGAACATGCGACAACGTCGCTGGCTCGAACTCCTAAACGACTACGAGTGTGCTATCAAGTATCACCCGGGGAAGGCCAACGTTGTGGCCGACGCCCTGAGTCGGAAGAACACCTCGAAACCCAAAAGGGTACGAGCTTTACAGCTCACCATCCATCCCAATCTCCCTGAACAGATACGTATGGCCCAAGTGGAGGCACTTAAGGCAGAAAATCTAGCGGCTGAATCACTAAGGGGAATGGAACAACACCTTAAAGTAAAAGCCGATGGTTTACAATACTTCATGGAACGCGTCTGGGTTCCACGTCATGGAAACCTACGAGACCTTGTGATGGACGAGGCTCACAAATCCCGATATTCCATTCACCCAAGATCTGATAAGATGTATCATGATCTGAAGGTACTTTACTGGTGGCCACATATGAAAGCCGACATCGCTACTTACGTAGGCAAATGTTTGACTTGTGCCAAAGTCAAGATCGAGTACCAGAAACCCTCTGGATTACTCACACAACCTGAGATCCCCATGTGGAAATGGGAACAGATCTCCATGGATTTCATCACCAAATTACCCCGAACACCTAGTGGATGTGACACTATCTGGGTAGTTGTGGACCGACTGACTAAATCAGCACATTTCCTCGCAATAAAAGAAAACGACAAAATGGAAAAGCTAGCCAGAATCTATGTTAAGGAAGTAGTCTCGCGACATGGAGTGCCAATCTCCATCATTTCAGATCGGGACGCCAGATTTACTTCTAACTTCTGGAAATCATTGCAAAAGTCACTTGGCACACGGTTGGATATGAGTACTGCATACCACCCACAAACTGATGGCCATAGTGAACGCACGATACAAACTCTTGAAGATATGCTACGAGCATGTGTAGTAGACTTTGGTAACAGCTGGGAGACTCACCTACCGTTGGTAGAGTTTTCCTACAACAACAGTTACCACGCAAGCATCAAAGCAGCGCCTTTTGAGGCACTCTAAGGCAGGAAATGCCGGTCACCTATCTGTTGGGCAGAAGTGGGCGACAGTCAGCTCACTGGCCCGGAACTTGTACACGAAACGACGGAGAAAATCGTGCAAATCAGAAATCGCATGGCAGCAGCTCGTGATCGTCAAAAGAGCTATGCCGACAAACGCCGAAAGCCTTTGGAATTTCAGGTAGGAGACAAAGTCCTTCTGAAAGTTTCGCCATGGAAAGGCGTCATTCGTTTCGGTAAACGAGGCAAACTGAACCCACGGTATATTGGACCTTTCGAGATCCTGAAAAGGATTGGTCCAGTGGCTTACCAACTCAACTTACCAGCCGAACTCGATGGAGTTCACAACGTGTTTCACGTCTCAAACTTGAAAAAGTGTCTATCTGACGAAACACTTATTGTCCCACTGGATGAGATCCAGGTAGATGAACAGCTACGGTTCGTGGAAGAACCGGTTGAAATCATGGACCGTGAGGTCAAACAACTCAAACAGAGCAAGATACCCATTGTCAAAGTCCGATGGAACTCGAAACGCGGACCTGAATTCACGTGGGAGCGTGAAGATCAGATGATGCACAAATATCCCCATCTCTTCAAGCAGACAACGTCGAACGCCGACACCAACAAATAAATTTCGGGACGAAATTCCTTTCAACAAGGGGATGATGTGACAACCAGAAAATTTTTGCTTCTCAAACACTCTTGCTTCTCAAACACTACCAACAACAACCAAATTTCGGGACGAAATTTCTTTCAACAAGGGGATGATGTGACACCCGGCAATTTCAGGTAAAATTGCAACTCTTATATTCTTTACATTTCACATTCATACTTGTTGCGTTTCATTTAATTATGTTTAATTAGATGAGCTGAACACAAACAACTACGAAACGATAGTTCATGGAACTATTGAATTGTACATTGCACTTTGGTTTTGGAAACCAAGTGTGGCAACCACAACACTAACACGAAACAAGTGTGGCATCACACGTTGATTTGGATTAATCAAGCGTGCAAACACTTCGTTAGACACGAACACAAACTATCGAAGATAATTCGAGGAATTATCGAAACACACACACGAGTTTCACGAACGTTGGTGATCAAACTTATATGTTATTACATGATTATGTGCTAAGAACGTATTAGGTGTTTAGGATAAACGATAGGAATCATGTACGAGCGATATCGTATCAACGAAACCGAAAAACAATGAAAATGGACCCGTCGCGGTACGCGGAGATCCCCTGGCAAAAGGCTTCGCGGTACGCGGCACAAATCGGGAGTCGAGACTCCCGAATCCCATCGCGATACGCGGCGATGATTTTTGATCGGCCTTCGCGGTACGCGAAGGTCATGCAGATCAGAATTTTTATAACACTCAACTCCATTCATTTCAGTCCGATTTTCTTTCATTTTCTCCGACTCTCTTCGTCAATCCTCGACCCAAAACTCTAAAAATCAGCCACAATCTTTGGTTGACACTATAGGAAGCTATCCTTGGTGATTTGAAGCCATTGGAGCATCATAAGAGTTCTTGAAGGCCATAAACACATTGAAGAACCATCCCCATCCATTCCCAGGACCTGTTGCACCTGTTATAACCCGAATCCTAGCATCAAAGGTAGTTTTACTTGTTTATTAGTTGATAGATCGCACATGAAAGGGCTAAAAACCCACATGCAACTCTATACGGTTATTGTGCTCAAATGTGTTGGTGATTTGATGAGTATTTGTTGTAGATTTACTGATTTTGTCATTTAGAAATGTTAGAATTGAGTTTTGGTTAAGTTAGGTTTGATTTGATGATGATTTGGACAAACTTGCCATAAAAGGAAACTTTTATGTACAAGTCTTGGATTTGTGATGATCTAGACATGTTAGACATGTCTAGATGTTGTTAAATGTGTATTGGAGCGTTTAGAAACACATTGGGATATTTGATATTGTCAAAAACATGGTTTTGTATAAACGTGCCAATTATGGAAACTTTTAGAAATCAAAAGAGGGCTTTTGATGTTTTATGATGTTTTGATGAACTTTGATTATTGAAATATGGTTAGAAATGATTTCTAAGCATATTGGAAACCTTGATTTGTGAAAACGAGCTTTTAAACAAATACTTACTATTTTAGGAAACTTTAATTAGGAAAAACGGCATAAATGGTGATTTATGCGTAAACGGCATGTTTTAAGAGTTTAAACTTGTATTATAAACATATTGGAAGTAATTAGTTTTATGAAATGGGATTTCATAACCACACTTTCTTAAATGGGAAACTTTCTAAAAATGGTAACTTATGTGATTAGAGTCATAGGATGCATGTTGGTGTCTTATGTGCATCAAGGCACATAAACACAACAATCGTGTCACCAACGATTCGTCGAGTCTCACTAGTCAACACACACACACACTCGGTTGAGCACACCGACACTTGGAGTTGTATGGACTACAACGCACCTCAGAACACATACTTACACCTATATGATTATAGGAGCTTACTAGCAGGACTGCTAGCCTTCGCAGTCACGAACACCACATAAGACCGGAACTACTTCATCAGGTGAGTTCACGGCCCCTTTTTATCTTTTCTACCTTTGGGGGAGAAAACATTGCATTACAACTGTTTTTGAACAACAACTCATTTATTTACGTATGGACATGCTTTATCATTATATGTATATGTGTGGGCCCCTATCACAACTAAAAGTCCTCGCGATACTCCTCGGACCGTTAATAGCATAATGCCTAGCATGGTAATCTTGAATAGTACTATTGGGCCTGACAAGCCCCACTACACCCGACTGGAGGTCGGAACAGTGCAATCTTGACCAACACTTTGCCATAGTCTTGTGATGGACATGGCGGGAGGCACAAACTGTCAGCTTCGGTACCATCCACAATATAATATAACTGTATTGACTAGCTATCAATCGATACTGCATTGTAATGATATGTAAATCTGTAAAACTCTTACTTTAAACATTTTGATGTCTACTGCTTGTGAAAAACCCGTGCTCTCACCAACCCTTGTGTTGACTCTTTTACTCGCATGTTTTCTCAGGAAACTAAGGCACGCACTTGAGGATAGGATGCTAGGATGGAGTCCCATGCATCATCATCATTGTCTTAGGATTTGAGGGCAATTATCATTTTGTTTACTTATGCATTGTTAAACTAATTAAATCGCTTCCGCAACTATTGTTACTTATCATTCTGAAAACTGTTTTAAGTTAACGCTTCCGCTATACTTAAACGTTAAATCTGTATTGATATTATTAAACTTCCGCAACTCTGATTTTACAAAACTGTTTTATCCAAGTTATTGGACGTACGTGTACAACCAGACATGTAGGTCTCGCAACAGTGTGACCGGAGACTGCGATCCTGACAATCTGTCGTCGCTCGCGCCCCCGGAAGGGACGGGATTTCTCGGGGTGCGACACACCCCCTGCGCCGCGTGCGGAATCCACGGCGCGGTGACGACCGATGGTTGAATCATGCACAAGTATTGAATAATAACAACCACGATGCATTACTAAGTTTCATAAAGTTTAGACAATTGTTCAGTTACAGACATTCTATCTATCTTCCAAAAGAATGAAAACTACAGACCCAAAAATAATGTTTACAAAGTAAGACACAGACAAGACAATAAAACAATCAGGATTTAAGTAAGTTTCTAATCCATCCTAGCTTATTTCTTTATCTTTTTATATCTTAACTATGGTCTCTTTAGTCGTCCTTGTGAAGCTCTAAATGTGATTACCTGAAACACGTGAAAAGTAACTATCAACTACAAAAGCAGTTGGTGAGAACAATAGGTTTAACATTTGTCAATATGAATCTGCATTGTAAAACATATGTATAAAACAATGAATGAAAATAACATGGATAGTTGCAACACAAACTAACATCAAGTAAGAATAACGTGTGCAAACAATCTAATGACTGTCTACTAGAAAAGCCAACATATAATCAAGTCCCAGACTACGTTTGGAGTCAGAAAAATAGTCAGCAAACGCATTCAACACGAGTTGTCCTAATGAGTTTACTCAAAAGAAAAACTCCGTGTTGACGTACCCGGTCAATATGACCTATGCTGGTAAAGTTAATTAGCAGCAAATCCATATTACCGTAACGCATCCAATCTGCAGTTAGTTTTTAAAACATATTTAAAACGCTAACCGCAGCCTTGGCGTAACCAAAACGTGCCCCGTGTTCCCTTGTTGTGATCACCCAGTACTAAAGTTATAAGAATAAGAATAAGATTGAATAAGTGTCTTGATGTGTTTATAAGTTTGTTCACAACAATGAACACCATGCTTTTATGTTTTTAAGGTTGAGTCATTTGATTGAAAACCTTTGGTTGAATACCCGTGAATGTTTACCAAGATTTGAAAACCCTTGATTGAATACCACATGAAAATCCTTGATTGAGTACCTTGTTTTGAAATCCCAGATCGAATACAGTGATAGAAAAACCTTGTATAATTACAAGGCTTGAACGAAAACATTTGCTAAAACATTTATTTAAAAACACAGGTTATAGTTTAAAAGCTTGTAAGAGTTGTAAATCTTAATCTTTCAAAGTTTTTAACATTTATAAAAAATTTTATGTAAACAGGTTGTAAATTAATTTATAAAAACTCTTTTATAAAACCTTTTAACAAAATGTGTTTAACAGGTGTAAAGACGGTAGAATTAAAGAATAAACCTTTGATTGTTGTAAAAGATGAGTGAATATTGTATATGATAAATTGTAGTACAAATGATTTTTGGTCACGTGTTCCACCCCAAAATAGTTATAAAACAGTAAAAGAGGGGCTAATGTTCTCACCTGACAGCAGTAGACTCAGATCCTGTACAAGTAGCAAGCAACAAGACCTCTAAATGATTCCTATATCATTGTAATCATACATATAATATAAGATTTCATTTATAATGTTTTAGACTTTGATTGATTTGGTTGACTTATGTTAGTAGATTGACTTATGTTATCTTGTTAATGATTACTTCTTGAATAACTTGTTCTCATGTTTAAAAATGTTATGTAAACTTGAAAAGCTTATTTGATCTCTTGAAATAATGGTTGACTTATGATTTAGAATAATGTGTCATTTTACACACTATGCATAAGGTTTGTTATGCATAAATGTAACATCTGTTTGTGAATTTGAACCTCTTGTTCACATATTGTTCTTGAAAATGTTTATATTTAAGCCCTTGTGATTATGACATAATCTCATTCTTAAATTAAGTTAACTTCATTATAATAAGACTAATACTCCATCACCAAGATCAAATTAGGGTTATAATACCCCTATTGATCCCTTTAAGCTTAAATGATCATTTGTAATATCTTCGTTGTTTAACTTTGTGAACCCTTTGATTTAGAACTCATGTATGGACTCAACCCACCAATATCTAAAGAGCAACCCATCGGTATTAGTAATATCGATGGCTTACCATTCTTTCAATACTAGCCGAGTTGTACGTCCAATACCTATGATTCGATGTTCTAAACTCATTGAGTTAACCTACTCTAGATTATGTTTGTGAATTATGGTGGTTTTTAAGAGATTTCATGGTTGATTTTATCGAACAGAAGGTGGTATCCATTGATAACACAATATTGATAAATATCAACTTAATGGCATCCTTCTATCTTTATCACCTTCTATTCTATGGTCTCAACCAATCACAAATTTTGATTTGCTTGGGTTGATATTAGCTATTAAGATCATGGGTCGGTGGGATATCAGAAACAATCAAAGATAATATCAATTGGTGGAGGTTGTGACTACATGTGAAGTCCATCGACATTATCTATTTAGATGGCTCCCACTTCCTGTCGACATTAGGTTCCCTATTCTATCAATATCGGCCAGAATTTTTTTGTTGGAATTTCCCTGGCCTTCTCCAGCTATTATCGACGACACCAGGCCCACCATCGACCAAGATAGTATGGACTGAGTCCAGCCACCACCATCTCCATCATCGATATTTTCGTACCCAGCTTACCATAAACGATTTTTGATTCCCACCACCAACCCAAGTTCAGCCCTCCTTCTAATACTTAAATCCTTACATATCGAAAGGATTTCCAAGTGATTACTAGTCTTCTTTTCGAGTTTAAAAGCTGAAAAACAGGTTTTAAAAGGAAAAAGATGATGAATAGTAACATAACCTACAGTATCGTACCTTCTTTCTAAGATTACGGCCAAAATACTTCAAACCAGCTCCGATCCCTTGTACTACAAGATTCCTCTCGTTGAGACGATCATTTTGATATATTATATGCGCGATTTGATGAAAAAACGAAGGAGATATGACTGATTTCGTTCAAGAATTGTAGAGAGAGTGTATACGGGTTTTGAAGAGAGAGAGATAGAAATGCTGCCATGAAATGAAGAAATTGAGAAGAAATAAGGGCTTTTATACCCCGAGAGGTTCCCCGCGTATTCAGTCTCGCTCGGTGTTGGTTTCGCGTATTTTTACGCGCGTGTCGTTACGATTACGAATTTAAATATTTTGAATTGTAAAATAGTTTTCTTGAATTGTTTTTGATGAGTTTCAAAATTGTAAAAATGTAAAATAAAATATTTTACTTAATTTTACTGTTCGTTCGTAATCAGACCGTTAAACGAATATAATTACGTGTATACCCATAATTACATACGTTTTTGGTTGTTTTTACATTTACTCGTAATTATAAGTTTGACATTAATATTATTACGAATTTTCACCCATAATATTACTCAGTCTCGCTTACGCATTACAATTTGTTTATTTTATTTGTTTGTCATAATATTCGTCTCAACAATACGCACTAACACTATCTCATTACACCGAACGCAGTTTGTGTACAGGGCATACGTAGAGTCCAGCTACCTGCCTTATCTGCCGCCAGCCCATCACTGTTTCGATATAATACAATATTGTTCTTGCCTAGCGTATTCGACTGTAAATAAATAATATATACTTGTTCTCAACTATACAAAATCCCATAACACACAACACAAACATGAACACATAAATCGCATTGACATATTGGATATGAATACACATTGTTCTATCATTGTTTATGACTACCATGACTTACTGTACAGATGTTACACTCAGGCTTCGGCTCCACAAGGAATTGTGCCGCCTAGGCGTTCATCATGGCATCGTGTAACATTTGTACATTTAGTCTCGGTAGTTGTAAACAGTGTTAGAACAAATGTGTTTTCATATCAAATCAGTTAATGTGATTCATGTGTTCATAATGTGCTTGTGTGTTAGGATCTTTATTATTTAGGAACAAGTATGTATTATTTATTTACAGTCGAGTTCGCTAGGCAAGAACAGTATCGTATTATATTGAAACAGTGGTGGGACGGCGTCAGGTACGGCAGGTAGCTGGAATCTGGGGTATGCCCTATACATATACTGCGTTCAGTGTAATGGGATAGTGTTAGTGCGTAGTGTTGAGACAAATAGTATGACAATTAATTTAACAAGAATCATAATACGTAAGCGAGACTGAGTATAGTTATGGGTGACGATCCATAATGATACGAATGTTGAACTAATAATTAAGATTAAACGACTTTAAATAATTAATACGATCAGAAAACGTACATGATTGCAGGTATACACGTAATTGTATCTGTTTAACGATCTGTCAACACACGAAGAGTAAAAATAAGTAAAATAAATTATTTTACATTTTTACAATTTTGAAACTCATCAAAATGATGAGAATAATAATCCTTAATTAAGATCGCGTAAAAAACGCGTTACGCGACGAAAACGCGAACCGAGCGACCGGAACGAACCCGAATACCACTTGGACTATAAAAGCCATGAAGATGGCTATTTTCCTCATTAAATCAGCCACCAACCTCACCTCTCTCTACAATTTGCGAACCTATTCTCTCTCTAAAGATCAAAGCTTCAATCGCGCGTATCTCTCTCGTTTCTCCACGGATTTGGGCGTTCTTGGTGTCCACGCGAAGCCCTCGACATTGCCTACACGAAAGTACAAGTGATCTGAAGTTTTAGCCGGCCAAAGTCGAGGTATTGATGCTTGAATGTTCACGAAAATAGGGTTTTTGTTTTTGTTTTGGTCGAGTTTGGTTAACAAACGGGTCTAGATCATGATTTAGTCGAAACACCACCCTCATGAGGCTTATACGCATGCATCTACATAAGGAGAAACCATAAATCGGGGGTTAGATCTGATGAGGGAGATGCAACTCTACATGTTCGTTCGATGCAGGCTGCCGAACCTTCTTCAGCACACAACCGAACCCTTAGGGAACCCCACGAACCTTCATGGGTGATGCAGTGGATGAACCATCGGGACACGAACCAGTATCAAACCGAACCTTCAAGGTCCTTTAAACCGAACCTTTTAGGGTTGCATGGCCGAACCTTATGTGATCATGGCGAACCCTTGAGAACCACCGAACCATTTCATGCACACGAACCTACCTACATGTTAGACGAACCATGCTGGCGACGAACCTTGATCCTCATTAACTCCACGAACCTTATATCCCTAAGATAGCCGAACTTTGTTAGATTTCTGGCCGAACCTTGATGGTGTCTTATGACCGGCGAACCTAAGCTCTTGAACCTAAAAGGTTCGCTGCCCAAGTGGCAGCCCATGACCCTTTCGGCCCAACCCAAATTATACTTGGCCCAATCCCACTAAGAATCGGTCCATAAGTTGAACCAAGCCTAAGGGAGTTAGGTCGGCCCATCATGATCTTCAATTGGCCAATATTGCCCTTGGAAACTTACATGGCCCACATCCACATTGGTTGGCCCAACTCAATTCCTTTAGGCCCAATCCAATTCCGTTTGGTCCACTATGATCCTAATTGGCTCAAGATTACTCTTGGCATTTTACAAGGCTTATATACATGTTGTTGGCCCAACACCACATTCAATTGGTTCATTATTAATCTAAATGGCCCATGACTTTTGACTAAGTCCAATGATTTCATGGGCTTACGGCCCAATGGGAGGCCCACAACTTAAACAGAGTTGTGATTTGATTTCAATTGAGTTAAGTTACAACTTAACATAATTATGAGATCAATTCATAATTCCAAAGACATAACGACCATTGGGACATCTTTTCAAAATGCATATTAAACAATGGTTATCAAGTTCACAAACATTTGTTATCTTATGCATGCAAGTTGTGCATAAAAGAACATTTCAATTCTTTTCAAGAATCAGTTAACCATCTCTTGACCCAATCATGATATTCAAATTATCACAACACCTTTAAACATGAGAACAAGTTATTCATGAGTTAATCAAGTTCATGTTAACACAAGTCAAACTATGAATCAAATTCCATACAAATTATAAATCTTATATCTTATGTATGATTACAATGATATAGGAACCAGTTAGAAGTCCTGTTTGCTACTTGCTATTTGTTATAGTTCAGAGTCTACTGCAGACAGGTGAGAACATTAGCCCCTCTTTTACTGTTTTACAACTGTTTTGGGGTGGAACACGTGATCAAACACTCTATTTACAATCGTAGTTCACTATACAAGGTGTATGCTATGTTACAAACATTACAGGTTCACTGTACAAATTTCAAAGGATTCATCAACTGTTTTGAAGGGTTTTTATCAAATGTTAAACATTTTCTACTAAAAGGTTTTATAAAGCTTCCTTGAACTATTTTATATCAGTTTTACTCGAATGGTTTTATAAAGGTCAAACACTTTTAAATAATGGGATTTATAAACTCTTTTACTATAAACTCGTGTTTTCGAAAATAATCTTTTATATAAACCTTGTTACTATACAAGGTCATTATCCTATGTATTCAATCAATGGTTTCAAACAAAGGATTCATTTCATGGGGTTCAAACAAAGGATTCATTTCATGGTGTTCAAACAAAGGATTCAACTCATGGTATTTCAAACAAGGTTTTCAAATCATGTTATCAAATAAGGCATTAAATCTTTGGTTTTAAAGCAAGGTTCAAAAGCATGGTGTCCACTTTGTGAACAAACTTATAAACACATCAAGTTTCATATTCATTAGCGTTAGTACTGGGTGATCACAACAAGGGAAAGCGGACACATTTGGGCAGACCAATTTCTGGAGTTAGCTTTTAAATTTGTTTTAAAAGCTAACTGCAGATTTCGGTTACGTATGGTTTTATCAATGTTGCTGACTAATTTTCTGACTCCAAACGTAGTTTGGGACTTGATTATATGTTGGTTTTCGTGCAAACAGTCTTTGGACTGTTTACACTCATTTTACATACTTGATGTTAGTTTGGGTTGCAGCTCATCCATGTAATTCATTTATTGCTTTAAACTTATGCCTTACAATGCAAATTCATGTTTACAAATTGTTAAACCTATTGTTCTCACCAACTACTTCTGTAGTTGACAGTTACTTTTCACGTGTTTCAGGTAATCAAGTGTAAGACATTTTAAGGACAACTAAGAAGACCGTTTAAGATAGAACAAGATGAAGAAACATGCTAGGATGGATTTAGAAACACACTAAAATCCTGAATGTTTAATTGTCTTGTTTGAAGTCTTATTTTGTAAACTATATTTTGGGTCTGTAGTTGTCATTCTTTTGGTAGATAGATTGTCTATAACTAAACAACTGTCTAAACATTATGAAACTTAGTAATCCGTTGTGGTTGTTATTAATCAATACTTGTGCATGATTCAACTATTCATACGTCACCGCGCCGTGGATTCCGCACTAATCGGCCGCCATGCTCGTTGACAACTGCGGCGATAGTCCCCTGGTGCTCCTCCAACTGTCCCGTCTGAGCACGGATATCTGCGACCTCAGCCGCCAACTCCTCCTGCCGTCGGATGGCGTCCTTGGTCATACCGGCCAAGACTTCGTGTACTCGATCGGTATAAGCAAGCTCGTCCTGTAAATAGTCCACTCGTACCTGAAGGCATCGGTTCTCCTCATGGAGAACTCTGGCCTCCTAAATCAGCTCATATACAAGTCGGGAATCACGGGCCGACCTGGAGACAAGGGTCGCGAAAGCCCGAACCATAGGCATACCTAGTGGTGGTAATAGGGGTCCACTCGATGCATCACCGAGCAGTGGCAGTAGCGGCACTCGCTCCTCCCTTACCCACCGAGCTACATTCGTGGGGTACCAATCCCATGCTCCGGTACTGCTCGACAGTCTAGCTCGCTTAGACTCCTTGGAGTCTACTCGGGATACAATGTCCCGTATCATCTGTCAATCTTCCTCGGTCAACTCATACTCGGCTGGGCGTTTCCCCCGGTTTCTCCCGTCCTTTTTGTTGTTGTTGTCCATCCTGTAATCTTGGTTCAATAAGTAACAGATAACAATAATAATAACATATTATTGTACAATGTCTAAGTGTAGTGTCTAGTGCTGAGCAATGGTTATAGTCTAAGTTTACTACATGCAAACCTAGTTCCCTATAACCAAGGCTCTGATATCAGTCTGTCACACCCACAAATTCCCACGTGTGGTGTTAGTCCACATGGGCGTGACGTGGCCAGAATCACAGCTCATGGTCATATAGAACGACTCTATATGCGTTTAAAATACAATGTTTGTCATAACCAAAATCAAATTGTTTTAAAATATAGCAGCGGAAATTAAGTTACATAGCAGCGGAATAGTAAAAGGTTGTTCAAATGCAGCAGAATGTAAACGTTAAACACTACATTGTTTGTAAAGACATAATAAGTTTAAATATTGTATTTGAAAGACAAGGGATGAATGCAAATGACTTCAGTGCTTGATCTCTTTAGTGCATCCCTATCCATGATCGAGCTAGTTACCTGAGAATACATGTTTAAAAAAAAGTTTCAACACATAGGTTGGTGAGTTCACATGTTTTGATATACATAAATAATAATCAAATTGTTTGTCATGTGTCATGTTGTTTATTAAATGTTAGTCCCGAGCCCTAGGCTCTAAGTGTCAGTTGCGTCTCTACCGAACTAGACTTGTTAGTCCTTGCCTCCACCATGTCTCGTAATAACAATGGCGCGATGGGTCGAAATTACACGTGTCCCGACCTCCGGTCAGTATTGTGCCACATGGGGTTCGTCACACCCAATATATCTATTCAAACTCACCTCGTTGTTTGTACATTAACGATAAGACTGTGCGAGGGCTTTGTTACGATACAACACTTATGTTTGTACAAGCAGTAAATGTTTGACTCGATTCAACAAGTATTCTCCCCCTATTTCAAAAGTTTGTAAAAGAGTTAAAGAGGTGTCGTAGACTCACCTTAGTGATAATCGGGTAATGCGTAAGCTCCTGCTTCGTAGATGAGTCGGTCACCGGCTACCTATATCGTATAGCGTATGTGAGTTCGTGTATGTGACCGTGTTTCGTGTTCGTGCTCAACAACCCTCGGTTGTTATGTTTGTCCATGTCGGTCCACATTGACCGTGTTTGTCCGTGATTGATCGTGTTTGACCGTGTTTGACAGTGTCAAGTCAACGAACCGTTGGTGAACCATGTGTCGGTGATAACTCGTGTAACATTCGTGATTGTGCTCATTGTGTGCAAAACACATAAATCGTGTTTGTGAACAACTTACTATTTATAGTAAGTTTCCATTTTTAGCAAGTTTCACAATCACTTATCGTTTTAAAGATTCTAGCATGCTCATTCGTCCTACGTGATCATGTTAAAACATAGCACAGTGTCACTTTATGTCAAATGAACATATAAACCGTTTTCATTCGTCAAAGTTTCCTAAAATGGAAAGTTTGCTAGTTTTGACATATTTAACAACTATAGTCACATAATTTATTACACGATGATCATATTACATCATGTTAAGCCATTTAGCATGTACAAATCATGTCTTGCATTCCTAGTTCATAATAAAGTTTCCATATATGGCAACTTTCCATTTTAAGTATCCTCTTAACCAAGTTAATGCATATCATATGTTACTAACTCCATTAATTATAATAACACATCACTTTAACTACATAATTCACCAAATATCATCATTTAGCAAGTTCCTACGAAATAAAGTTACTATAAATAGTAACTATGTTAGAATACATATCTAATGATCATTTTAAATATCTCTAATCCATTTTCATGCCAATATCATCATAATATCACACAAATGGTCTTTCTATCTACATGCATGCTCATAATCTCACCCATATCAACATATTGTAACACAAAAGTTACTATAATTGGCAAGAACCTCTAATAAGTTGTTTTTGATCATTAACATCCTAATGAATCTTGCTAATATACTTAAATATCATCAAAAATCATTTCTCAATAATCGAAATCATTCAAAATGCCTTAGATAGTTCATGTATGTGACTTAAAGTCACTATTTCATAAAAATATGACCATAATAGAATGAATGTTAACCAAACTCCTTGTAGATCTTCTTAGATCGTTCTAATAACCATAAATCAATCCTCATATCATTAAATCATATATTTTTGTCAACAAAGGTTCATGCATGTGAAGTTTGAGTGTGTGCATGCAAGCATCTTGGCTTGCATGTGTGTTTAGAGGTGTTGTGTGTATATAATGGACATTAGAACTACCTCTCAAGCTCTTGTAGCACTTAGATATTGTTGTAGCAGCTCTAAAAACCCTCTGGACAACAAGATTTTGCAGAGATAAGAAGATGAGGATGGTGTTCAAGCTCTCCAAGTCTTCTTCTTCAAGCCTCTTGTGGTTCCTAGCCTCCCCCCTTCAATCTTGAGCTTCAAGATGCTCAACAATGGCTTCCAGGTGCTGTAATGATGTCCAGGAAGAGTGTCCAGCCGTATAATAGCTTGTATTTTCGAGAGTAATGAGTGGGTTGGTTACATCAAGCTTCTGGTTGGTCCTTTTAAGATTTTTACGATTCTGGACTCCCAGGCGTATCACCTGACGAGAGGTGTTGGCACCAGGCACAGCGCGCGGAACCATCCTGGTCCGGCCTGGTTTCCCTGTCTTGCGCTCATTGCCAGGGGTCGGGGTTTGGGTCTGGGCGTAGTGCCTGGAAGTCCAGACAAGCCCAATTGGCCCATTTTCCTAATTTGGGTTTGTTTTCGCTCGTTTCTCGACTGTAACGCGTTGTTTGAACTCTAATCAACTGATATTAGTCATAAATGACTTGTGAAGTGTTCTTGTGCTTAACTGGTTTGATGGTCACCAACGTTCGTGATTTCGGACACGCGTGTGCGGTTTTTCGATAATTTCTCGAATTATCCTGTTGTGTGACGGTGTTTGTACTGTAGTGTCACGTATCCCAATGCCAATTAAATAAACATTTAATTAAAATAGAATCTGACCTGACTTTTGCGGGGTGTCACAGTATAAGTCTATACGTGGCGTATAGTTCCATTTTCAGTACACTCACTAGACCTTGAAGCCGTAACGTACAATTTTTTCAATGTGTCAAGTTGCAGACTGCTTTTGCATATAATTGTCCTTTATATGCCATGTGCAGTGCTCTACGTGTCGTACAACATCCAATCATTGTTCAGAAATGTCAGTACTTTTTGTACGAGGTCATATACGTGGCATAGAGGGCTGCACGTGGCGTACGACCTACAATCGTTGTCCAGAATGTCAGGTCTGCCTGTTGTACGTGGTGTAGAGTACTCTATGCAACGTATAGAGACCTATACATAGTGTAGGGTACTATAAGACACGCATGAAGGGTTGAAAATATAGAATTGGGTGTGAGATTAACACAACCCTTATTTTTTCATGTTATGAGGGCCTTAAATCATGTTGGTGACAAAATATTGAAAAGGAGGTGACAAAATATTCCATCTTTTCATTCGCAACTCGTTCTAATACTCTGTCTTTCAGAAACTTAGACCATTAAAATTTAGAACCTAATTACTCTACTTTAATCACGATTGGTGTAATAAAATGTTTTATGCTTTAGGTAATAAATAACACAAAAAGTTATTTTGAATGCAGTTACACTTGGGCATGTGAACTGAATTCACTATAACCTAACAGCCATCAAAAGTTAATGCATATCTAAGTATTTGCAATCACTGTTTTGCTTGGCTACGAAACCAATTTTTTTTTTATAAATTTCACAGAAATACAGCCATTCCGTTTAATATATCGTGTAATACGATTAAAAAAGTATGTTACAATACGGTGGTATAATAGCAGTATCATTTTAAAGATTTATGCATCAAAACATTGAATTTGTTCAACGTTTGCTTAGAAGCTACACTTTTATGTAAAACAGGCCGATCATAAATGATATCTTTTAGTTTTAAACCTGGGAGTAAAAAGGGGCAAAAAAACCGATTACGGAACTGGTCCTACCTGAACCGGCATGTACAAACGGCTCTGGTTTTTCAGAGAAACTAGAACCGGAATTACCGGAATTGGCTTTACTTTACCCGGCCAAAACCAAAACCGGTTGAAGCTGGTCAAAAACCCAAACCTAACCGGAAATAGTAGACTTTGTTTACTAGAACCGGGATCCATTTGGAACCGGAACTGGTTCCAAAAAAGCTGGTTTACCCACCTCTACCTGGGAGTCATCCAACAAATGAAAATTAAAATAATCTTAATATTTAGACGTAAAAAAACACAAACTTTAGATGCTATTGACAGTAAATGTCTGCTGTCTGTTTCAGAAGATGTTACTAGCAGATACATATTATATAACAACATTTGATAAATATTGAATTATTGTTATTTATAAGTTGTTAATAATAGTTGAACTATGATTCATACAAGAAGACTAAAGGAAAAACTGAGCAACTGATTTGAACAAGAATTTGGTAGGTGTTGCAGATATGAGAAGGATATGGTCAGTCATGAGGGCGTGCAACCCATAATGAGCTCAGAGCTCGAAGGCGAGAAGTATAATCGTTAATGGCAATGAGTGCTCGAGCTGACTGGCGTGTAGTCAATATCCTATGCATTTGTTGCATGGTTTGTTGCCTCAAATTATCAGCCTGATAATCGAAAAATGTTTTAAATTAATTTTAGTAAGAAAAATGAGACGAGATGGGGATGGGTTAGGGTTTAACCTGTTTAATGAAGCCCTCTAGGGTTCCTAGCTTACCCATAGCCATAGCCATCTGGCCCATGTAGTTGGCTACATTGCCTGATGACCCAAGCGAACCGGCTATGGTCTCTGCCAGTGACTGCTGCAAGGCCTCCATCCCCTGTGACAACGCGTCCTCAGCCTGCTGTGATGACTGCTGCAGGTTCCCTACTGCCAATAACTGCTGCTCCGTTAAAGGTTCAAGCTGAGCTATAAGCAGCTGCAAACCAACACACGTTATTTTAATTTTATTTCTAACTATCTTTTTCTTTCTTTCTTTCTTTCTTTTTCTTTTTTTCTTTTTTTATCTTTATCTTCAAGCCGCGAATCCCTTTGGAAGTAGCCCCTCTTTTCCCATAACAGAGATATGGTTTGCCTACACCCCACCCTTCCCAGACCCTAAACAGCAAACGCATACACTCATCTAACCTTACTCCTTAATCTACACCACAATTTCTCTAACAAGATTTAAATCCATGACCATTGGTTGTGAGACATTATTTCACCACCAGTTATTGCACATAAAAAAACCATAAAATGAAGATAACTGATTATGCTGACCTTCAGGAGTTCTGATGACCGGAATCCACCTAACCACAGGAAACATCTTTCAGCAGGTGTTTTCCACATGCCTGATAGAACATGAAACACATCAGCCTTGGCAGCATCACTTTTTATTCTGAAAACATCTTCATAATGTGCAACAACACCATCAACTATGATTCTAAGTTCGCCATCACCAGCATGATTGCTAACCGCCCCTTTCAGCTCATTGATTCTCCGGTTGTGTTCTTCCAGCCACCGTCCATATTCAACATCAAAAGACAAGGCTCCTGCATACAATGGGCCGATCAACTTGGATGATTTTATCAACTAATAAAAACACTAATGATATTAACATAAGATCAAAAAGATGGAGGAAGGTACTATAAGATCAAATGAATGCTCCAAGTGTGTTTTAATTTTTCAATGGCAATTTTAAACAGTTGGAAATTAGTTGGTCAGGTCAACTCGAACTGACCCATTTATTAAGTGGGTAGCTGTGTCAATCCGCTTGCTACCCAATTATTTCATGATGGGTTTTTGTAACCTGTTGGTAATAGTCAGCCCTTATACATGGGAATCCTTCAAACTCTTGTTGTTTATTACAAAACTGTTATACATGCGTTTTCCTTGGTTTCAACAACCATAAAAGTGCCTCTTATAGACCAGATTGGTTGGTGTAAGAAGATTGAAAATCCTCATTATGTATATCATGGCTGCCTAAAGGCTAAAGCTACCGTATACCAGAAAACAAAAACCACAAATTCAGAATGTGCATGTTTCTTGAAAGTTCTATTGCTCATGCAAATTCTAGAAAAAAGTAATTAATTTGCTTTCTAGAAAAGTGCATTCTTAAAAAAAAAACAAGAAAGATTGTTACATTTATTGAATAGTCATAAGAATATAGAATTGCTAAAAATCACTAGAGGAACTTACCATTCCCACTCATTGATTGAGATTGTTCTCCTGAACTTGAAATGAAGATGCCCTTTCAGAAAAGGAAAAAGAATTCATTAAAATAAGTGAGATAAATTTTAAAATAGTATGCATAGTATTTAGTGAATTTGAAAAGAAATGTAGAGATAACAATGATTAGTCAAACCATACTTGCTGCCGAGCTCGCTGAAGCTCCTGCTCAAGTTGGGTCAGCTTCATTCTACTACTTTCCAGCTGTTGGACATAAGCCTATAAACCACAAAAATAGAAAGAAATGTGTCTTTTAATTGTATATGTTGACATGAATTATTTCCATGTACACAAAACTTGGGCTGTTTACAGATTTTTGGAATTCTGAATTTAGTAAAAAAACTAATATGGTAAAGAGAATTTTGAGAAACTGACTGATTATTTTCCATTGATGTACAAGGGTATATGGACTATGAAATTACTACAGGTAACAGTATCTGGAGGAGGTAAATACACACCAACTATTGTAAGGTCAAAGTTGTGAGTTTGAATTTTGACTTGACTCATCCCTTGATTTAGCATTTTCCATAGTGCACTTGCACAAGATTAAGGATTCATCAGAGACTCCAATCTTGAACCGAATTTTTCTAAATAGTTACCGCTATAGAGGTCTAGTGAGTATGTCTACAAGCTGGTTAGCAGAGCTAACGTGGAGAACTTTTAGGGTGCCATTTACAACTCGTTTGCAAACAAAATGATAGTCAAGAGCAACATGCTTCATTTGTGAATGATATATAGCATAGTCACATAAATCGCGGTTCGCTTCGGTACGAAAACGCGGTTCGGGTACGCGGTTCGCTAGGTTTAACGAATTCGGTACGAAGGGGGTAGGTTCATTTCGGTACGTTTCGGTACGGTGTACCATATAGTCCAGTTCGTTGTATCCCACTAAAAACAGTAAAACATCATATCGGAAACGTTAAATGTTAAATATGGATGATTTTTATATATATTAAATAATTCTCTGATTAAACTCAGACACTCAAAATATGAAAATCCTGAAGTCTCATACTCCTTTTATATCTTCTACAAAAGTCAAGGTATCAGTGGGCCCTTCAAACATCTCAAAAGCTCCAGCACCATCAAATCGTTAAACATCGCCACCGCCAATTCCCTCGTAATCCACATGCTCTTCACCTCCAAAAACGACATCGCCGTAATCAACATCGATTCGACTTTCACCATCATGTACCGCAGAGTACTGGTGGGTCGGGGAGTTGTACGGGGTTCTACCAGGCGGCGCATAGTGTGAAGAATGTGCAGACGACGGTGGCGGTGGATCCAGCGAATTTGATCGCCCACAAAATTAAATCATCAAAAATCGGTTACAATAGACCCAAAATTGACGTACCATATCAATGAAATTTGATGTTCCCGATGACGAAAAGTCGAAAATTCCTTTGATTGAAGTCGCAATCCCTGTTGATTGCAGTCGACGAACCCACGAATTGAAAATCGCCGTACCATAACGAACCAAATCGCTAACGATTTCCGATTGGGTACAGTACGTACCAATACGAAAATTGCGGCCTCTCTAGCGATTTCTGTGACTATGATATATAGGATTCGCACAAACATATGTAGCACCATCATTGTAACGATACAGCTTTGGTGTAGGCGTTAAGACACACCGGGTTCATGTAGTAAATTTTGCACCTAGGCTACTGTTGTTTTCTGACACAACGAAAGGAGACCTGATTTGAATAATAAGAATAAATACAGGGCACGTGGGGTTTCCTACAACGGCTCTTTGTTCGTAGTAACTTATGAATCTATTGTAATTCCAATAATAAAGGAAGTGGTGATGCCCATCAACTAGTTTAGTACTTTATTTCTGATTGCGTAGGTAGATTATTTCCTTGTTTCCTTTATGTAAATTGTATTTCCTGCATTATGATTATTATGTGAAAATTTGCTCCAAACTCTTCTTCTTTCTCACTTAAACCTTCTCTGTAACTTCTTCCAACTATCAGTTCTTTAATTTCGTGACTTCCTTTTGTGATTTTCCGATCTGCCCACATCAGTGTAATCAGAGCGGTCTTGATCCAATGGATACCCGAAAGAAATCTCTTGAACAATTTCAACATGAAACCCAGGAAAACTTCGAAAAAGTCAATGTTATGTTCGACCGGTTGATGACGGAACTTTAGTCACTCAAAGAAAAAGGTCCGGCCAGCACTTCCGGTTCCGGTGGGGGACCCGTATTCTTGACTAGAGGCAAGGGAAAACCCTATTTAAAGCTCCACTTCCCTCGGTTTAGTGGTGACGATCCTACGGGATGGATCTACCAATCCGAACAGTCTTTTTCCTTTCAAAAAGTTGCACCAGATGACCAAGTTAATTCAGCTTCTTTCCATCTTGATGGAATTGCCCTTCAATGGCATCGTTGATTCACCAAGTCCAGGGATCCTTTATCTTGGCTAGAGTATACTAATGCCCTGTTGAAACGTTTTGGTCCCACAAATTATGAGGATCCTTCCGAATCTCTCCATCGTCTTAAACAACTCACGACAATTGCAGTCTACCAAGAAGCCTTTGAGCGGTTGTCTAATCGTGTTGACGGCTTACCAGACTCGTTTCTCGTTGGGTGCTTTATAGGCTGGCTAAAGGAGGAAATTCCTTTAGAAGTTCAGCTCAAAACACCTCGTAACTTGGTTGAAGCGATTGGCCTAGCTCGATTGGTGGAAGAAAACTTAATTTATCCCGGAAGATTTTTCCGTCCAGGGTCGCCAGGCTTAAGTACACAACCACGGGTACAAAGCATTGCAGGCTTACTTAGGCCTGGGCCTTCCCAGCATCTAGCCCTACCATCCCCTAATCCTATACGTCGTATTTTTCGCTGCACAAGCCCGTGATAGAAGAGAGAAAGGGCTTTGCCTCTATTGTGATGACAAATACCAACCTAGGCACAAGGGCAGTAAGCCATAATTATTTATGCTTTGGGATGTTAGTGAGATTGACGATACAAGGTGAGTTCAAGCGGGGTGGATTGTTACACGTTTTTTGACCCAACGAAAGGAGACGTGATTTGAATAATAAGAATACATGCAGTGCATGTGGGGTTTCCCACAACCGGCTCTTTGTTCATAGTAACTAATGAATCTATTTTAATTCCAATAATAAAGGAAGTGGGGATGCCCACTAACTAGTTTCGTACTTTATTTCCGATTACGTAGGTAGACTGTTTCTTTGTTTCCTTTATTTAAATTGTATTTCCTGCATTTTGATTATTATGTGAAAATTTGCACCAAACTCTTCTTCTTTCTCACTTAAACTTTCTCTGTAACTTCTTCCAACTATTAGCTCTTTAATTTCGTGACTTCCTTTGGAGATTTTCCGATCTGCCCACATCAGCTGCCTTGACGGTTGCACAAGTAAGAGCTTTGCACTCAGCTTCTTATGAGAAAGGGAAACCAGCTTTTGTCTACTCGATCTCCATGAAAAAAATATTGGATCCAAGATGTAAAATATATGTTGTTTTTGAACATCCACAATCAGATATGCCACTCCAATAAGAGTTTGAAAAGACAAAGAGTTTCAACTTTTAAGGAGAAACCTTTGTTGAGAAAAGGCCATAGTGAGAATTATGCCTTTTAGGTAGCAAAGGACCCACTTTAAGGCTTGCCAATGTGTTCGGGTAGGAGCATGCATAAATTGAGATAATTTATTTATTCACAACACATTGTATATACTGAGTACGACGACGACGACGACGATGATGATGATACAACACATGAAACATCCAAGTGAGCAAAGGCAATGTATTGAAGAGAATCAATAAGTCTTCAGAAAGGTGCCAGGTCAATGACAGGAGAGCCATTATTAGGGGAAAGAGCGTCTAAAAAGCCAAGAGGAGTGAAAATTTCTTTGGCACCGTCCATATGAAAGTTGGTTAGAAGTCATGAATGTGGCGATGTCATGAAATAAAAAGACCATTGAGAGTAGTAATGACTTTGAGACCAAGGAAGTGATGAAAATGTCCTAGATTCTTGATAGAGAACTGTTGAACAAGGGAGTGGGTTATTTGATTATAAAAGAGGTGTTTTCGGTACGTGACTTGGAGAATCAAAGGATATAAGGAAATTGGTGAGCTTGATGTACCACTCATGTGGTGCTTGTTTAAGATCATAAGAGGACTTTCGTAAACAACATATATGATTTGGGTATTGTGGATGGACATACCCTAGAGGTTGAACCAAATAAACCTCATAAAGCATGTCATACAAAAATGCATTACTTGCATCAAGTTGGAGTGGCCAATTTTGGGAAAGGGTATTGGATAGGATTAGACGATTGATTATGGGTTTGGTAACGAGGCTTAATGTATCAAAATAATCCTTTGCATATTGTTGATGAAATCCTTTGGCTACAATACAAGCTTTATACTTGTCTACTAAACCATCCGGGTTTTATTTAATTCAGAAGATCCATCTAAAACCGACCGAGTTTTTGGAGGTGTTGTGCTATTATCACAGAGTGCATTAAGTTGATTGTTCATGGTTGTTCTCCACTTAGGATCTTTGAGAGTGTTGGTGTTGGTGGTTAGCTTAGTGGGATATAATGAACTGTTGACTCGTTGACAAAATGTTTTATTGAAATACTTGGGCATTGGTTTGTGTGTTCAAGGTGGCAGGGAGCTAGGTGAAAAGGAGATGGGTTGGGATGGGAAATATCAGAGGCTAGGGAAGTGGGTTCGATGAGGTTTGTAGAGACGGATGAGAAAAGGGGTGAGAAGGAGATGGGATGCGAGTTTGTATGTTAGGAGTTAAGTAAATTCGGTGGTGCATGAGTCTTGGGACATTGGTAGTAGGTTTTGACAGAAGGGATAGTAGTAGTGGCAGGGAGAATAATGAAGGGTTGTTTTGCATGTCTACAATAGGTTTGAGTGGCAGAGTGGTGGTAATGGGTTGAATGCATGACCCGGTGGCAGAAAGGTTAGTGTTTTGGCTTGGGTAGAAGAAAGTGTGGGTTGAAATTTTTTTGAGCAGCTACCCAAGATTGCATTGATAATTATTTGATCTTGTCTATACCAGAGTGTGATTCTAAGTTTAATATTGGGCATTCTTTGTCAAGGAATTTCACGGGTGATTTTGCAAGTTCAGTAAAGAAGCGGTCTAGCTCACGACCAATGAGAGTAGTGAAAGCTTGCTTTCTCCTAACTAGGAAATTTAGTGTTGTCAATTTGATTAGGAAGTGAGAGCTGGCCATTAGGGTAATGATGTAATTCATATTGAGAGGATTAATTTTCGACTGGGAATTTGAGAGGATCAGCCAATGACTGATGACTGAGAACTGATGAAAATAGGAGTGGTCCTAGTCGATACCTGTCGTCCGACTAGCGCCTAACGATTTCTACAACAATGAGTGTAACTAATGCAAGAACCAAATCTATGAGGTTTAATTATTATTAAATACCAGTGTCCCTAAATATCACCCTTTTATTCATGTTGCCCTTAGTGAGTAATTTCAATAATTCCTAAAGTATATTAAAAGAACAATACAGCAAAACATAAGAATCTTTTAAAATAAAATTTACTTTCTTCCGCAGACGACTTTTTCTTGCAGCTTCACGATTCTGGGCAAGCCTTCGAAGTGTCTGGAAAAACAGAGTTACAAAATAAGCAAGATAACAACATAATTACAATATCACATGATTTGTCACAAAATAAATGACTACAACATAAACTTATTTGTAAATTATTTCCTTTAATGCATAATCTAGCTCTTCATATAATTTTTTTTGTTTTTGAAAACGGATTCAAATTTATATAGATGGAACAACCATGTTGGGGCATTTCAGAATTACGAGTTTAGCAATTAAATAAAATATGAACATGTAATTGGAAGTCTTAAACCTTTTGATCCCTTGACTTATCGCTGGCATCAGAAGCCACAAGCCCTTGTGATTGACTGCTATGGAACTGCAATAAATTATAACTATTGCATCTTAGAAATTTCAACTCAAACATTAAAACTACATGTGGCAATCTTGATCCATTTACTCATGAATGACTCGATTTTGGCATTTATTTTACTTTAAACAATTGAATAAAAATATTAGTTAAATGGAGAATAGGTCAAATTAGTTAAAAGCTGCTCAAACTCCATTTCTAGTCATACAACCTCCTAAATTGTTATATTCAAGGTTTGAAATCTTTATTATAACAATATTGTTTCTTAATCATTTAGTTGTTGGGTTAATTGAATTGTTCATGGGTCACGGCCTCACGGGGCAGCGGGTCAAATTGGTCAATATGGTTGCAGGTCAAGTGAAGATTTGGTCCAGGGGTAAAGGGTCATTCAAGGTTGTTTTAGATGTGTATTACAGCTGTAATTTTTCTGGATTATAGCTGGTAATTACCAGCTAGTAGTTTCCTAGTTTAGCTTGGTTTTCCTTGTTTAGATTAGCTTGGAGATTAAGTTTAGTTTTAGTATAAATAGGGTTATTGGGTCTTTGTTATGTAGTAGTTCAGTTTTGATCAATAAAGAAGTGTTTTTGTGTTCGATAGAGGGCTTGATTTTCCAACAATTGGTATCAGAGCCTAGGGCTCGTATTGCGGGTTTGAGAGTCGTTTTTTGAAGGGTAGAGGAGCCCCGTCTACCGAGCTGCGCAGTAGTTGCTTGGTGGGTCGATTACTACAGGTTTTGGGCTGCTGTTTAGGGTCGCAAGCAGGGGCTATTGCAGTAAAATCACGAAGGAACTGCACAGGTTGTTTTGGGGCTGTTTTACAGCAAAATACAGAGACAATAAAGTGTTTTGGTTCAGTCGGTGTCTTGGTGGAAGTACTGTTTGAGACGATGGGGGTGAATGGTGAAGAGCATTGTGGTTGTGGAAGTTCAAATCGAAATGACTTTGGACGTGGCCGAGGAAGAGGTTGTGAGTCCAGGAAAGGTCAAGATGGTGAACGGTTCCAACAAAAAAAAAACCATGTTAGATGCTTCAAGTCCGTGTTTTTTTAAGTGGTGATCAAAGGAAGAAGATTCAGGGTTGTTTCGTTGTTAGTTGTGGTTTGCGCAGCTGGTATACAATCGGTGACAGCAACAAATTGATTTCATTTGATCGGGTTTTTTTTTGTTCTTCTTTGCCTAGGATAAGAACGGAAGAGCAGCACACGGCTTGTTCTTGTGGCAGAAGTGTTCCAACCTGTTGCATAGAAGAAGCAGACGGGAAAGATTCGTCAAGCAAAACGCTTTGAATCGGGTCATGCTTGGCGGGTTGAAAGAAAAGGATGTTAGGAGCAGGAAGCTCGATCTCTGTTTTTTTTGGTTGGATGTCAAGAACAGGCGGTTCCATGACCAAGAAGAACTAGATGTACCGGAATGGTTGAGTGTTATTTAAAAATTTTGGAAGCTTAAACCGAGAAGACTTTGGACGTGACCATGGTGAAGATCGGGTGTCCAGGAAGGGTCGTTATGGGTCAAAGCAAAGGCATGTTTTGACGGGAACGTTGCAGGGAAGAACGATGTGAACACACAACGACTAAGGGGGTGATTGTTGGGTTAATCGAGTTGTTCATGGGTCACGGCCTCACGGGGCAGTGGGTCAAATTGGTCAATATGGTTGCAGGTCAAGTGAAGATTTGGTCCAGGGGCAAAGGGTCATTCATGGTTGTTTTGGATGTGTATTACAGCTGTAATTTTTCTGGATTATAGCTAGTAATTACCAGCTAGTAGTTTACTAGTTTAGCTTGGTTTTCCTTGTTTAGATTAGCTTGGAGATTAAGTTTAGTTTTAATATAAATAGGGTTATTGGGTCTTTGTTATGTAGTAGTTCAGTTTTGATCAATAAACAAGTGTTTTTGTGTTCGATAGAGGGCCTGATTTTCCAACATTAGTAACATTGATTACTCAAAAAACGAACAGAAAGCATTAGTGGGTTAACTTGACGCCACTCAAGCCAAAGTGAAAAAAATGAAGCATTTCAATGCGACCCCATTACCCAACCTGCTGATCTCAACACCAACTCTCAGCCCACAACTTAGTTGGGAGCAGAAATATTTGTTCATTTATTTTATATTTCTAAAAACATACATATCTACTGTTGATTAATAGATACCAATTATCAGTCAATGCAATGTAATTAATTAATCTAAATACATAATAATGCTAAGGATTATTTCAGAAAGTTATAAAAATATTACCCTTAGAGCCTTATCTTCGGTTTCCCCATCTGTTGATGTCTCAGTCCTGGGACTGAGCTCTGCCATTATCAACCCTCAGGTAGCACAAACAATTGAATTTGTAGCCAACTTCTTTTATGATATATAACAGACTCTGCATACATATATTCGCAACAAATTGGAGATGAGACTTAACAAGATGTCAAGCTAAATATCAAAATGGAATCATATAAAGAACAAGATCGTGTAAAATAATCGAAATAAAAACATAAAATAGGACTCTTTACCTCATAAATTTTGAACTTGCAATGACATACGCCAGAGATAAAGCCACCCGCTTGATCTTGGTTAATGATCTAAACATCATCAATAGAATTATATCAAAAGAAAAACACTGAATGTCACAATCTATAACAAAAGAAAAATACTGAATGTCATAATCTATAACAAAAGAAAACATCTAACTGAAAAATCTCATAGCATGGCTATTTGTACGGTTTGGCAAGGGTGGGACGCATGCAAACCTTACCTCTATCCTTGGGGAAAGAGAGGTTGCTTCCCAACAGACCCCTGCCTCAAGTCCAGACACGATTTGTTATTCACCCAAATTGAATGTTATAAAACCACCTATTTTTGTTCATAATTTGCACCTTATCAAGCACATGACCTTTAGTAAATTGGGGATTTTGTGCGAGTCATGTATGTGGAAATTTGTTCATGATTGGCTGGGATACAAACTCCTGATACATAGAACTGCCACTATGCTTTACTACAACACTGCCACATGATTAGGTTAGAGCATGAGCCTAATGGAAACCACAAATAAACCTAAACCCAATTCAATCTAGGTCAAAAACGAACTTGTAAATGAACAACCCCCTACAGTTGGATAATTAACGCCAAGCTAGTGCTTCACAACTTCATGAATGACATGTCTATTTCAATTCATATTTAAACCCCAAAAACAACACAATTAAATACCCCAAATATCAGTTTTATAAAATAAACCGCATAATTGTTCAATTGAAGCATGTTGTAGCAAATCTGCATCAAAAATCAGACATACATACATACATACGGGTAGGAAGAAATTAAAGGTGGCAAGGTTAACTGAGTTAGCCGTAGCATCAAAGCTGTTGGATTGAATTCTCGAACTTACAAATGAACCTGAGAGAAAGAGAGATGTGTGAGGGTGAAATCGTGAGTGTGATTCGATGGTCAGCGATTTTGACTTTTTGTTCCCGGAGACTTCCCAATGCCAAATCACTGGAAGTATACCTGCGTTTTCGGGTTTTAAAACACAAAACATGATTATCTTTTTTTTTTTGAACAGCTAATGTCTAGTACCCCTCGTTTAAATGTGTACCATGACACCTCCATCTAGGAGGAAACCCACACTGGGAAAACCCCCTAGCTCAGCCTGAGCAATTTTTGCTCTAGCCAAGACTCGAACCCAAGACCTCCCATTTGAGAAGTCAAGGGGGTACCATTGGGCTATAAGCCCTTTGGTCAAAACATGATTATCTAATAAATTTTTATTTATTTTTAATGCAAATCATTTATTTTTCTATTTTAAAAAAAGGTCAGCCTAAATGTACCTCCTTCTAACTTGTCATACACACCTCCAAAATATTAATTATAAATTTGTCAAAATCAACCTTTCAACTTTATAACACAACCAAAATGTACCAAACGTTATTTACACCTAAAATTCTACTAAACGTACCCTCTTATTACTTGTTATACTCCCTCTCCAAAATATAAAATATAAATTTATCAAAATCAGCACTTTGACTTTATAAAACAACAAAATGCACCAAAACTTTATTTTCACCTTGAATTCTACTAAACTTACCCCCTTAATACTTGTCATACCCCACTCTCCAAAATATAAAAATAAAGTTGTCAAAATCAGCCCTTCAAGTTTATATAACAACCAAAATACACAAAAACGTTATTTCCACCAAATATGTTTAAAAATTGAAACTCAAACGAGAAACAAAAAATAATAATAGTTATGATAAGTTCTTTAAACATCTATAACATCTGCTGAAGAACGAGGAAGAAGTTGAGTATACTTTTTTATACGCTCCTTATAAAATGATTCTCATTCAGCTGCAGAAGAATGTTTATAGTGTTTTAATAGTGCCATCATTGTCGGCATTGGATACTCTCCTTGTAGTTGCACCTTGATATAATGACAACCATGTACATGTGCAATTGTAATTGCTTGATACTCTTGAAAGTATTCATGGTCTTTCCAAAGAGGAAAGCAAGTGTTGGATTCCAATTTGCTCAAGAAATGAACAATGACACGGTATCGATTTGCGATCAAGACGCTTGAGTCAGGCATAAACAACCAATTCTTTTGTGGTGCAAAACTTGTGTCTTCAAAATCCAAGGACTGTTGGATTAAATTAAAATCACCATGAAACACTTTCTTGTATTGATCTTGATTCTAAAGTAGCTCCTCTAACAACTCATGGCGGATTTGGGGCCATTGGTCTTCACTTAACCCTAGACAAATTGCGATTGATCAAAAACCACAATTTCCATCACCTATAACCTTTTGAATACCTGTAATATAAGGATGGAAGACAATCAGTATTTCTTTCATTAATGGGTCAAAATAGTTCGTATATGAAGTTTTTCTCGGCGGCGATGGTTTCAAGTCCATTAAATTATATTCAACAGTATTTGGTTTGGTTGAACAATGAAGTTTTTGAGAATTTTGATTAACGGAATTAGCTCGTTGTCACACCCCGAGCCGGCGGGCTGGATCGACTTTCCCGTCGGGCGGAAGGTTCTCGGGGCGTGATATCGTTTGATAATCAAAATGATCAGATTGTTTGCATAGCACATGATATATAAATGAGAAATGCTAACATGACAATGATATAGAATTACGAAGTTAAATTACAATGTTTCATTCATAATTTAACTAAGTAAATCTATCCAAAAAAATCAATGAGTTTCTGTCTTATAACTGTACAAGATCTACAAAAGATGATTCATTGTTTTGTCATTCAAAAGTATGCTCAACACAAAATGTAGCTAGGTCTTCTAAAAGTCCACTAGCTATGCCCCTGAATTCTGGTGACTAAGCCTGTTCGTCACCTGAGAAAACATGCATTTAAACAAAGTCAACACTAGGTTGGTGAGTTCATAAGTTTAGTAATTGAAAACATGGATTTGTTCACATTCACAGTCACAATGTCATACATGATTCTTGTTAATGTTTGATACAGCCGTCTCAAGCAATGGCCTCTCCATAGTTATATTTACAAGTAACATTGCATCCTATTAGTTATGCTTATTTATAGGGCATACGTAGGGGAACAAGCCCCAGCCAACATCCCACCACATACCTAATAGAACTCAACACCACTTGCAATACAACTATAGATACCCATTTTCATGTCATATGTGTTCGTCCCGTTTGATATCCACCCATATGATCATGTTCATCACCCTGTGTGTTATATGTAGAATAATATGGTAAGAGGGATTTAGTTATCAAACCAAAGTATTGATAAACCCTCAACGTTTTAAGGAAAATAGATTAATTTAATCTTATCCTTGTTATTATTCTCTCGCTTGTGGGTTGAACTGTTAGTCACTACTAATAATAGGAGTGATAGCTAACCAATTGATATATGTTCTCCGCTTGAAATGCATAGAGCCTAAAAGGAATCCATTGTAATCTTCACGTAATCAGATCACAATGCATCCGATTTACCTCTACCACCTTGATGTTATCATAGTCTTCAACGAAACTATCACTAGTAATGTGACATGAGAGAAAGTCAATTCCTCAGTATACCAGTCAATAGAATCGAAGGATTAATTACAATTATCACTGTAGATTAATATCACCATGTGTCGCTTACCAGACCCTGACTGTTGTCGCCCTGTCACCGATCATACGTTACCGGCCAAATGATAAATACAATCAACATATCGGCCCTACCCGCCGGAGGTTTGTCAAACCTATGGTACCACTATGCTATCGTCGGTTTAGTCACGTCAAACTAACTGGTAACCGATTCTTTGTGAGGGACGTACAATGTTAAACTTGAATACATGGCACATGATTGATGTGATATAATACAGACAGTTCAATAGTAATCAATTGTTATTGTGTTCACCAATGTTGTTTGTTCTCAATGTTGTGTGTTCACGTAGTTTTTAACAAAGTTATATAAGAACTAGTCTTATTATACAATGTTAGTATTTGTGTGAATGATGTAGTTATCATGAAGTTACGTTATCATGATTATCATTCTTGTAGTTCCATAGTTTCACTCTATTGCCACTACAGTGTTGTAAGAACTAGTCTTACTACACTTAGTTAGCTCAGGTGGTGGATGATGTCATGAAGTCATGTGGACATGATCATCATTCTTGTTCTCCTTGTTGTTTGTTTCATGTTATCTTATAGTTTGTATCTAGTTGTAAGCATAGTGTAGTAAGAACTAGTCTTAATACACTTATCTAACTCTGGTGGTGAATGATATTGTGAAGATATGTTATCTTCATATCATTCTTGTTTGATGTTGTTATTGACAGCATGTTAACCTGTGATAATCTCATTGTTCGTTCATGTAAGAATAATTATGTGTTATAAGATATAATCTTACAACTACTATTATTCTATTGCGTTGATGATTCATGAAGCTGCATTATCATGTTTCATCCTAGTTGTCTTAGTTATATTATGATCAAACAAGCATGCATACAATGATAAGCGATAATAAGTCAAGCAATATTATCTAAATCATAGTATAATAATGATGTTGTACTAAACCTTTTAAGTAAATAAAATATTTAGCATGTTTCTCAGCCCCAATAGTTAAAATCAGTTAAGATTAGAAAAGAGGGCGTATGAACTCACCTTGTAGTTGTTGTGGTTGACTAAGTATAAACAAGAATGCAAGTGCTCTTTGTTGTACTTGATGTAGTTTTCACGATCATGTATTGATTTCACGTTGTTTGTAACTTATAAGTATAAGTTATAGAGAATTGTGTGCGTGTATGTGTTAGCCCTAAAGCTGGCTAACACTCATCAGCCTTGGTTATCGATCGGCCTTGGTTCGCTTGTAATGGATTATGCTAACACTTAACCCATTTGATTACTTAACATGTCATGTTGTTAAGGTTTTGTGTTTAGCTTGACATGAACCCATATCATGTGGTGAAATCTTGAAACCTAATGTATCTCCTAAGTAATAACTTAGGTTTTAGGTTTAGGATTAGAAATCTCTAGTATCTTCCAAGATAATACAATTGATTTTAATCTAAAACATCAACCCTCTTGGTATCATTAGTTTACATTTGAAAGAATAGGCTTCTAGGTTATAGATAGTTGTTCAATCATGTTTTCCCACCACCATTGTAGTAATGTTTGATTACCCATGCATGTTATCAATAAAATGTGTTTGTTTACAACTTGAGTTACGTGGACCGATTGGAAGGGCCAAACTAAGTGATCCTAGGCCGAATAAGTAGCATGGGTCGAATGAGGGTGGTCCTAGGCCGACTGAAAGTGAGCTGGCCGATCGAATGAAGACATGGCCCTAGGCCGAATGTCTTTGGCTGAATGGAATGTGGCTCGAATGAATGATCCCGATCGAATGGCTAGGTGAGCGAATGAGTGGCAGCCGAGAGAATAAGGCCATTCGGCCTTGGCCCCTTCAGCCCTAGGCCTTTCGGTCGGCCTGAGTGGCTCTCATTCGGCCATTGCGGCGGTCAAAGGCTAGAACCTTCCTATTTCAAGGTCTAAGGACCGAAATCGATGCCACACATGTCTCCACACTTCCTAGGACTGGTTTAGGGTTGATTTCTAAGGGTGGATGGTAGGGAAAATCGGTTGAGTCATGGGTTCAAACAAAATGATGTCATACTTGCCTTTGGTACTCCGGAGAAGCAAATCTTAATCGATCCTATATTTGCTCAATGGATACAATCAGGATGTTGTCTCTGCACCCCTACCTCCTTTATCACTGAGCGGTCATTTAGGGGCCTTAGCTGGTGATCCGGGCTGTTTCCCTCTCGACGATGAAGCTTATCCCCCATTGTCTCACTGGCCGACCTTGACCCCTGTTATTTTGAGGTCCCAAATTTGTCTATGAAGAGCGGATCTAATTGTATTAGTATCTATAATTGATTTCTTCTGTGTAATACTAATCGATAGGGCCCCATGGACGAACCTTGCGGAGGAACCCTTAGGTTTTCGGGGCATTGGATTCTCACCAATGTTTGCGTTACCCAAGCTGGTGAAACCCTAATTTTTGTGATCTTTTGCAGCTCAATACCTCGATTTTTGATGGAATTTGCTCTAGATCGGCTGTACTTTCGTGTAGAGGGTGGTTATAGCTTCAATTTGGCACCAAAAACACAAAATTTCATCAAGTATTGAGCAAGATCTAGTGGATTGAAGTTTGGGTTTTCTAGAGAGAGAAAGTTACGGAATTTTGAATGTAGAGAGAGAAAGAGGAGGTGTAATAAATGAGGTTGTTGACTCATTGAGGGTATTTATACCTCGAGTGAGTTCGGGTTCGTTTCGTTTGCTCGGTTCTCGTTTTCGTCGCGTTTTCGGAACGTAACATGCGTATATTTCGTTTTAAATAAAAGAGTTTTATTTTTAGGTTTTTAAGGTTGTAATTCCTAATAAATGTTTTGTATTTATTTTCCTTATTTTATTACAGTTTCGAAATCGTTTATTAATTCCGTTTCGTTAGATCGCGTCACCTTTGCGCGTATTCGTTCGAATCGTCACACGAAAGAACACGACGAGGGTTTCACTTTCTGATTCTTGTGTTCTACCTTTCAGTCATCATTTTAGAACTAGCTCTACATCTTTTGGACATCATCACTTAGGTTTTTGGACTTAGATAAATTAACTGGATTTCTAAAGACTAGAGTTTAGTCAATTTAGCTAAATCTTTTGTGTAACTTGTTGTAATTAAATCATGTCGAACATGATTTTTATGTAATTACTTTATTTGATTTAATTGATATGTGATGATACATTTAGATTCCTACGAGCTTATGAACAATCTACACATCCCTCGTGGCATCCCGACGTTTCCGCCATCGGTCGGGGTGTTACAGCAAGATCTTGAATTTTGGATGAGGATTGAAGGAGATTGAAAGAGGGTTTTTAGAGAGAGTATGTGTTTTGTGGTGTGTTGTATCCCATATAACTCCAAGTGTCGGTGTGCTCAACCGAGTGTCTGTGTGTTGACTTGTGTTGACTCGACGAATCGTTGGTGACACGTTTGTTATGCTTAGTTCGTTTAGGTGCTATTTGAATCTTCACGGGCACATATGACATTATCATGCATCCTACGACTCTTATCGCAACGCTTTCACATAAGTCATGTTATGAAATCGTAAAAGTTACCATTTTTGGAAAATTTATATTTTAGGGAACTTTCTATATTTAGAAAGTTTCTATTTTTGGAAAGTATAGGTATGAAATCCCATTTCATAAAACTAATAACTCTAGTATGTTTGTCAAAACATATTTAAACACTTAAAACATATTGTTTGTGCATAAATCATAATTTATGCCATTTTGCCCAAAATAAAGTTTCCTTATTTGAAAAGTGTTCATTTTGAAACTCGTTTTCACAATTCAAAGTTCCAAATACGTTTTTATAATATTTCTAAACATATTATAACAATATAAATCATCGAATCATAACCGAACATCAAAATCCTTCTTTTGATTTCAAAAAGTTTCTGTCACACCCCGAGTCGGCGGGGGGGGTTGGATCGAAGTCCCCGTCGGGCGGAAAGTTCTCGGGGCGCGATATCGTGAGTGATAATCATGATGATCAGATTGTTTACATAGCATCAATGTTAAGAATAACTAAAGCACAATCAAGCATTAACTAGGATTACAAAGTTAAATTACAATATCAATGTTCAGTAATTTAACTAAGTAAACTTAACAAAAGAATCAAAGGTTGTCTATCTTGTAATCTGTACAAGACATTCAAAAGTAATTCATATGAGTAACAAAATATGTGCTTCCAAAATCAACTAGGTCCTCTATCTAGGCTGCCTAGCATGCAATCCAAAAGCCTTAGCTTAAACCTGTTCATCACCTGAGAAAGCATGTAAGAAAACAAAGTCAACACAATGGTTGGTGAGTTCATATAGTTTTTAAGTTTAAAATAGCTTAACAAACCTCTTTTAAAACTTTAATCTTATTAACTCCACATGTGATATCCAAATCGGTATGCTTATATATAGGGCATACCCCTGAGTCGGGCCTACGACCAGCCTAGACGCCGTCCCACCACATACTAATCCGCATATGACACTGTTGTTAATAACAATTAAGCATTTTACCTACCATTCAACCCATTCCTCATCATAGCTTTTGTTTTCTGTTTCAAAGTTTACAAGTCTATAGCATTCATGAGTATTAGTTTCAAAGTATGTTTAACAAGCATCATAGTTTCACACGCACATAATTTAGCTGTCCCTAATCTCATGCGTGAGTACAAGCTCTGCTATAGCAGAAGTTTAGCAATTATGTAGCTCACGGCTAGATACAAGCTTTGCACTAGCAGAAGTTTAGCCATTACGTATCTCATGAATTAGTTAAGCTTAGTCTAGCAATTACGTGTCTCCTATACAAGATACAAGCTCTGCACTAGCAGAAGTTTAGCAATTACGTATCTCATACATAGACACAAGCCATGCATACAAACAATCCAGCAATTACATATCTCATATAAGCAGACAAAAGCTCTGCACTAGCAGAAGTTTAGCAATTACATGTCTCTTATATAGATAATAGCTTAGCCTCGTCATGGTTTAGTTTTAATCCAACAATTACATACCTCATATAAGCAGACAAAAGCTCTGTACTAGCAGAAGTTTAGCAATTACATGTCTCTTATATAGGTAATAGCTTAGCCTCGTTATGGTTTAGTTTACATGTATCTCAATACATAGGTACAAGCTCTGCACTAGCAGAAGTTTAGCAATTACGTAGCCTATGATTAGATACATGCATTCATGCGCAAATAATAGTTTCAAGCATAAAGTTTCAAGCGTCCACGTATAGTTTCATCATGAATTCCGTAGCATAGCATCAAGTCTCATGTTTAAGCATATAGTTTCATAAGCATAAAGTGTCACGTTTAAGCATATAGTTCATAAGCATGAAGTCTCACGTTTAAGCATATAGTTTCATAAGCATCCAACATATAGTTTCAAGCTTCAAGTTTAAAGTTCAAGCATCAAGTTTATAGCTTCTCAAAGTGTACTGGTTTCCAAGTATAAGTATCAATGTAAGCATCATGTTTAAGTTTAAAAGCATTAAATAACATTTCAATAGTTTATTTAAAATGTTTAATATGCTTCTCAGTCCCGAAGTAAAACAAATAAGTTTGAAAAGGGACAAATGAACTCACCTTGTGTCCGTAGTGATTGACTAAGTAGAATAAGAATGCACGTGCTCTTTGTTTGCACTTGTTTTGATGTTCACGCTCCTGTATTGATTCCATAGTGTTGTAGTTATAAGTATGAGTTTGTAAGGGTTCGTTGTGCGTGTAAGTGTTAGTCCTAAAGTTGACTAACACTCGCGAGTCTTGTTTGTTATCCGGCCCAATTCTTCATTGTTAAAGATTCCATACTTGTTCATTAATTACAAGTTATCATTTGTGTATAAGGATTTTAAGCCTTTATGTAATTTGCTTTAAACTTGTCATCACCTTAATAAACAAATTAACGTTCCATAAATGTCTTTATCCTTTATTGTTATCGTTTCCAATGTTCATTCAAGCGCTTATCATTTATTCAAAATCCATTGGGCCGGATAACCTATCAAACTAATTAATGTGTAGTTGGGCCTAGAAGTTAGTGGGCCGGTTAACACACACATGGACCGAAAGGGTGATACGGACCGAATATTGGGTCTAGTCTTGGGCGAAATAGGCTAATTCTGGCCGAGGTTGATCACGTGGATTAATTCAATCATATGGGCCTGCATCAAAACAAATGGGCCGATTGAATTTGGGCCGATGTGATATGTTTTAAATGGGCTTATCAAATAAATTGTCCACGTCAAAAGGTTTGGGACGGGTAGCATGTCGGTTGGGCCTGCCTAATGCACAATCCGACTGAGGTGGTTCACACGAAATGGTTGCATGCGTGGTTGAGGTCAGCGAACCTTTTTGGATTTATAGTTGAGGTTCGGCACAGGATTGTCCCAACGAACCTAAAGGTTTGTGACCTTGCATAGTTCGGCTGATAAGGATAAGACTCGGCTAGGGTTCGGCTCCCATGCAAGGTTCGTGGTAGGAAGAGGGGTCGTGGTGTTCGATAGGTTCGCCTAATACCGAGGGTTTGGAAAGGCTGCAAAGATCACAAGGTTCGATCATGGGTGGCTGAGTAAGGTCTCGTCCCTTCTCCTGGTTCGGCTAAGAAATCAGGGTTCGT
>SZYD01001119.1:0-61614 GCA_009363875.1 Mikania micrantha | reverse complement strand
CAGCTACCTTTTGACAGATGTAAAGGCTTAAAACAACTTGAAGGTTTACTGACAGGTGAAGGATCTCAAAAGCAAAATGGTGAAAATGGAAATAAGAAATGTAATTTCTTTTCAAAATCAAAGAACAAGGAGGAACCGAAAAGAAATGATTAAAACACCCATGCTCATTTGCTTATCCTAAAGATCAGGGAATTGACCGTCAACGGCAATTGATTATCATGCATTGTTGGGTTCATGAAACGGGTCGACCTCCAATGGAATTACTTATTGCTTGGTACAACCATTCGTTGCAAGAAACAATTCGGGGAGACAGTTACGTGACCAAAGTCCTTGTGACACATTATGACTCATTTCATTCTGTGGCTGTGAGAGACATCTCGATGGGTTTATGATCATGATCACAAATATTGCATCGGATTTTTCCCTTTCGACTTGAGGACAAGTCGTGTCTTCGGGTAGGAAGTATTGATACGAACCCAGACCAAATCCAAGTTAGCATGGGTCAGAATTAGAGACAAAAGTAAGGCGGGAAATGTAGAGGTTCAAAATTCAAGGAGTGGGGGAGTTGGTCCACGAAGTCAGGGATCTAGGGAAGTTAGGGATAATGTTTAGTTTAAGTACTGTTGCTTTAGGTTATTTTTGGTTGTTCATGTTAATCTTATTGGGTTTATACAGTCAGGGATCTAGGGAAGTTAGGGATAATGTTTAGTTTAAGTATTGTTGCTTTAGGTTATTTTGGTTGTTCATGTTAATCTTATTGAGTTTATACCTTGTAATCGGAGATTTGCCTATCTCGAATCAGGCCAACTTTGTCCTTATTTTCAGTAATCGGAATCTTAGATTTCTAGATTCTAACAATAACCTTTCAGGCGAAAAATTAACACTACGGACGAAGAAAGAGAGGAGAAGACCCCCATAAAAGCTTCGCCCCTGTATGGAACAAATGCTTGAAAAAGAAGCATTCAAGAGTGTTGTGGTAAGCAGAAACAATAAAGTCAGGCTAGGAGGTATGCGTCAGTGTAATGATGAAGAAAAAAAGATATTTGGATGAAATCAAGAGTTGAATCATCGTAAGAAGAAGGCACAACAAGGATGCCAACGAAGACTTAGAAAATCATGTTAATGAACTTAATGAGCAACTCAAAACGTGATAGTGTGCCAGATTTTTTGCTTGCAAAATTTACAGAATTTTAGAGCATAATCTACAAATCTGTGAGTGAAGATGCTCCCGTTTCAGATGGATCGTCCGGTAATAGTCACAACACCACCTAGAACATGTGTTGAAATGTTTGTTGGTTTTGTTTTTTAGTTAACTGGTACAATTTATAACTCTAGATCTGATTAAGTTCTATCACTAAAATAGATATAAAAACATATAAAAACACATTTGGGATAATATAGATAATTTTAAAGGAGTGATTTCTAGAGACTGAATTTACGTGTTATCCGAGGCTGATTTGCAGTTGCAGTTGCATTTGCATTTGAAATGTATAGGGGACTAAATGGTTGTTTGTTTGGATCTAAATAAGTCTGAGTGAGTCTGAATTTAAATGGTTCAAATTCAGACCGTTTGTTTCGGAAAAAAAAAACTTGAGAAAGTCTAATGAGAATAAAAGGGTGTTAGGGCTGGGGGCTGGGGCTCGTCCGCTCGCCGTCCCGTCGCCACCACTGTCCGATCCTATCACCGCCACCGCCGCTTGTCCGCTCCCGTCGCCATCGTAGACGGCGTCCGCACCCCCAATCCCTGTTTTCGCTCGTCCCGTGGCCGCCAGACAAGCTAGTTTGATCCGATACTCCGGAAGGTGAAATCGCAAACCATCAAGAAAAATGCAATCATTTTCAGCAAAATTTCTCTTGATTCTGTTAACAATTCTATGTAAATCCATGAAAGATTACGCCATTTTGAATCTTTATTATTCAGAGAAACATAAAATTAACCTTTTTTTCTATTTTAATTTGAAAAAAATTGTTACTTTAACAGGTTCTTTTGTTTATAACGTACGATCGAAAAGGGCTGATTTTTTCAACATCAGTTTTAAAGCAAAATATACATACATACATACACATGTATACAATAAAACAATACGTATTTTATAATTATATTCTCTTAAACTTAAAATTCACTGATGTGAATAAATTTCATGTTTTTGATGCTTGATTCACAGGTTTTCTCAAAATCGCTGTTACCGAAGAAAGTTTTTGCTGAGCACCATCTATGATCGATTCCAATTCAAACGGTAACCCCCTTTTTCGAAGGTCATCAACCCCACTCTTTCCCCTTCTTAAGTTCAACCAATTTTGGATTTAAAATGATGTTTTGGTGAATGATTGCTTGTGGGTGTTTGTTGTTTGTTAGATTTACATGGGTTCACTAGAAGTGTGATTAATATTACTGATAAGTTTGTTTGTTTGCTAGTTTGTTTTGTTCCTTTCTTTAATGGGTTGTTTGTAATCTTGTGTTGTTGATCAATTTGATAGGAGAAAAAGATTAGGGGCCTATTTGGTGTCACCAGCAATGGGTGCACATGTTGTTATGTATATAGCAAAGATGAAAGGTAAATTTATATTCATCTTTGTGATTGATAACTGGCTAGTTCTAGATGATCATCAATTTCTTTATGAACAGAAACTTAGGATTCATGTGTGCAGATGTTCAAAATCTGGGCTTCCTCCTATGGATGTTGAGAGGCATTCATGTTCCCCTCAACTTACAATGAAAAACAACTTACTTTTGAAGTGGTATTTCTTTTTATATTTATGATTTAGGTTTGTATTTGTGCTTCAAGGGTTGGTCACACTCCATAATGTTTCTGGTATTGGTCAAACATTGATAATAAATGATCTCTCTTGATCTTGTAATTGTTTTGATTTGTTCCTCATTTTTGATTTTGTAAGATTTAATTTAACATGTCAACAACTTTGTCAGGTCATGGGGGGTACGGGTTTTCTAGGATTTGGTCTAAAGGGGAGGATCATATCCGGGAAACACTCTTGGGAGGGGATCAGGTTGGTACACAACACACACTCTACACCACCAAAAAAAGAGTGGGGCAACCAAATTGGAGTGAAAGAGTGATACACTATTGTTTTGGGAAACTTCTTAGGGAGGGGTGCCAGTTGGTACTAGATGCACACACTGCACATTGCCTTCGTGAGGTTCATTACTTGCAGGATCGCATACTGGATTGGGGCAAGCAGGACATAATATTGGGTAGCCATGTTGTTTGGTTGTTCTATACTAACCACGTGAATAACCAAAAGGATGACTTGTACGTGCATGGGAGTATAACATGGAAGAAACGAAATGTAAAGATGCATGGCAGGAAGGTATTACGAAGACAGGAGCTAATGGAAGCAACAAAGGATACATGGTTGGCCGATTCACATGGGTGGCTGAACAAGCTAGGGTTGTATGTGGATATGTATGGACAAAATATTATTACATGCATGGTCTACGTAGTATGAGATGGGTGATTGAGAAGATTCCTAGACCCTGGTTCAATCAAACATGAATATTCAACAAGGATTTCTTGATGACAGTATGACTACGAGCTTTCAACATGGTCCGGATATGGGTTATAACTGTTACATGGGTTGGGATGCCATTTTATTTTTGCTATTGTCTAGTGGTTACGCCTTTGTTATGGACATAACTTAGTTGGTGTTTTCTTGTTTTTGGGTAGGCTTCCTCTGCTTCGTACGGGTGCCTAGGCCATCTCTTTGTATTCGTTTATTCTTTTAATAAAGTTTGCCAAGGCTTTGCCTTTTTCAAAAAAAAAAAAAAACCTAAACCCTAAACCCTATGGTTTTTCATTTTTGCAATTTTCCTTCTCTCTCTAGTTTCTCACTCTAGAAATTCTCTCTGCTGCTTCTTCCTATTCAGACCATGAAACCATCGGCTGAGGGACCCTCCCCTCAGCCTCTTCCACCGGATAAACCACCTAGTGTGGTGGAGCAAGTAGCTGATCATTTCCAAGGTGTTCGTGAACAGCCGGATGGGGAAATTGAGACCGATAAAAGTCACCCGATGGGGGAGAAGGAACACACAATCGCAGACAACACCAAGAAATCGGATGAGGAGGTGGTCTCTGATTACCAGTCTTCACCAAGGGAGAGGAGGTATGCCAAATATTCAGCCCGTACAGGAGGAGGGGTTCGGGTACCGATGGTAGGAGGAGCTCGTAGAAAAAGGAAGAAGGTTCGGTTTTCCCCTTTACTGGCCGACCTTCGAGTGCAGGATTTTGTACAAGAAACCGCCACCATGTTGAAGGAGAAACCTTTGGCTATGCAAGAACATAGGTTCCAGGTGATCGAGAACTCGATTCCGGTTACCAGAGATTCCATCGAAGGTATGGAGGTCGACCCAGCCATCAATCAGCCTCCTCAGGTAACCATGTCATTTGTTGATCTCATTCGAAAGGGTAGTGAACAATTCGATGCCACTCTTGACTTCATTCCCCAATCGGTCCTCCCAAATGGCAAGAAAAGGGTGGTCCTAACTGATGAGGATGTTAAATCCTCATAATCTGCCCTAGCTAACCATTTGTTTGGGTTTTTCTTGGGAACCTCCATGGACTACAACTACACCAACACGGTTGTGCGCAGGCTTTGGTCTGCCTTTGACCTTGATGATGTTACTAAAACAGCCACCGGATGTTATCTTTTCCGATTTAAGTCTGAACAGGGATTGCAAGATGTTCTGGAAAATGGGCCGTGGATGATCCGTAATATCCCCTTGATTTTGAACAGATGGAAACCTGGGATGGGTGTCAGGAAGGAGGAGCCAACTACTATCCCCATCTGGGTGGCTATCCATGGAATCCCTTTAGACCTTTGGACTAAAGTGGGAATTAGCCGGTTGATGAGTGCTATAGGGGTTCCAAAACTGATGGACAAAGTGACTAAGGAAAGATGTCACCATGGTCGAGGGAAATTAGGTTACGCCCGTGTTATGATTGAGGTAACTGCCGATGATAGTTTGCCTGAAGTTGTTGAGGTGGAATACCCATCTAGTGCTCTTGGGCCAGATAACATTATAAGGTTGGAGGTTACCTATCAATGGAAACCTTTTATTTGCACCCATTGCAAGGTGTTTGGGCATGCTGAAAGCCACTGTAAGAAGAAACAGAAAGTTGGCCTTAATCTAGTAAATGCGGGGAATAATGACAAGGAGGCTGGGACCAATCCAAAAGATAAACAACAGGTGCCTACGGGTCCTCAGGCTGGAAATTCTTCTGTGAGCCGAGGTGAGACAGGTAAAGATCAGAAAATGCAGGTGGATCCTAGTTCTACTTCAGGGGAGGCTGTTGGCCAGGGAAAGCATAACCCAAAGAGGGCTGCTGTGCAGGCTAAAGGAAATAAAAATAAGGGGGATTTGATGTCTCTAGAGCAGTTAATGGTGATAGAGGGAAGGGGAAACAAAATCAATTTCCTGGGTGCAAGTCTTTGGGTACGGAGGATATTCCTCTTGGGAATAGGTTTTCTGCTTTGGATAAGTCTAATGAGGGGGATACAGCTTCCATGAGCCTAGATAATATGGATGAGACACCAGTGACTGTGATTGAGCAATGTGAAAACAACCCTATTGTCCTTGAGTGTCCCATGAACAAGGAGGTTGATATGGACTTAGGTAGAATTCTTCCTGATTCCATTCTTGGCTCTAGTTCAGGGGCTGGCTCTTCGGTTTGCAACCTTTCAGAGTACAAAAAGTCTGTTATTATGGGCTACATTAATGGTACCAAAGCAGTCCCCGCTTTGGTAGCCAACTCGTGGGATGAGGAACAGTTGAACTACTTTACTGATCAGTGTATTAGGTTTGGGTTTGCCCCGGATTACCTGGTGGTGGATAATGAATCTTTCTTGGAAGACAATCTCCTGGATGTTAGCAGTGTTCAGCCCCTCCCTGAAAACAAAAGGAAAGCCATTTTGAAGGCCCTTAACTCAAATGCAAAGGCAGTCAAGGCAAAGCACATGGTGGCTTGGTCGGTTGCTGAATGGGTTTTCTTTAAGGTTCAGGTAGATAAGCTGGGCCTGGATATGACTTATGCTGTTGAAGATGTGGAAGATGAGGTCAATGGGATGGCTGCCTTCATGGCCGGCCAGTTCTAGGCTTTTGTCCATGGGGCATGGGTTGGGTTGTTCCTATTTCTAGTTGTGTTTTTATGGCTTTAGTTTTGTTGGTCCTTTCTGTTTTTTGGTTCTGGTTGTTGGTGTCTGTCGCCGCTGGGTTTTGGGAGCTGTTGGCTGCTCATGGTTTTTGGTTAGGTGTTCGGGCTGAGTCCCCTCAGTTTTTTAGAGCTGATGGTGGGTTGGCTGGTTCCTCCTTTTGGTTCGGGTTGGGCTGTTGTGAGGGTTGCGTTGCCTTTTGGTTTTTTCTTGATTTGTACAGGGGCTGTGTGTATTTGAGTTGGAAAGGATGTGGTGGGGCCTCTTTAGTGCATCAGTATTTTATGGTCTTTGTTGGGTTGGTTTGTTTCCAAATGGTGGTTCTTGGGTCTTGTCAGGCTTGGCCTGCTTTGGGTGGGATTTTGAGTGATGCTGGTGGTTTTGGGGCAGTCCTTACATGAGTGTTATCCGCCTTTCTCATTCCTTGATGGCTCTGCTTTTCCCCTGTGGTTGTGGTGTTGCTGTTGAGGCTGGGTCTGGTTTGGTCCTCCTGCCCCCTTTGCTTCAGGTTTGTTTTAGCTCTGGTGCTGCTCTCCTCCTGACTTTTGGTGGGGTTGGGCCTCCTTGGGTGTTCGCCAAGTTCTTCAGGGGTTTGTGTTACCTCATGTGGATAGGGGATAGGAGAGTTGGTGACCATGTCCAAATGGGCTGCCAAGTGGTGAGTTTCGGATATGGGTTTTGCTGTTGGTTGTCCATGCCTTGGTTCTACAGCTCTTGTGTTATCTGTTGTCTTGGGCTGTTAGAAGGGCTGCATTATTGCCGAGCTGTTGGTTGGGCTCGTGGCCTCCTGTTTTCTTGTGGTGAAGGGGCTGGTTGTTGGGAAGTCAGATTTGAGCCCAAGACCCATCCTCTTCATTTTGGTTTTCTGTTTTTTGGTTCGGCCAATGAGCTGTGTAAGGGGCTCAATTCTGCTTATTTTCACTTGGGCATTGCTGTGCTTTTAGCCTGCGTGGGTTGGGGCTGGCCTTATGCTTCTTTGGATGCTATTCTATGTTGGATTGATCCTTATAGAGCTGGTCTTTTGCTGCACTTGGATGGCCTGCTGTGGCCGTTGTTGCAATCTTTGCTTTTTCAGCTGTTGCTGCCCTTGTCTGCTTCTTGCGGTCCCTGCATGGCTGGCTGCAGCCTTTGTCTTGTCCCCAGCGGCCCTTGCCTTGGCTCCAGTGGCCCGTGCCTTGGCTCCTGCGGCCCTTGCCTTGGCTGCCCGGCCAGCTTTGGCCACTTCAAAAACCCTAACCCCTAACCCTAAACCCTATGGATTTTCATTTGTTCTAATTTCTCTCTCTCTCTAACTTCTCTCTAGAAAAAACGCTCTGTGATTCTCCTCCTCTACCAGGCGATGGATCCATCAATTGGTGGGTTCAACCCACTGATTTCTCCCCCAATTCGTCCCCCTAATGAAGTAAATCCCACTATGGTGGCTCAAGGAACCGAAACTACACAGGAGGCACCCCCATCCTTGAGTACAAAATTGCCTAATTTCACTCATTTGGGAAATCAAAGTTCGGATTCTAGTTTTACTCCCCAGGAGGGAGGTCAATCGATTTTGTCTGCCCATCCATGCAAATCGAATGAGGCTTACCAAAATGGGGAGGAGGTGGCTAATCCGGGGTCCCCATCGAAGAACAATGGCTGACGATTGTACAACAGCAGCCGCAAGAGCAAAAATACAGTTCGTATTCAGGGATTTAGGGGCATCAGGAAGGAACGAAGAACAACCAGGTATTCTCCTCTCCTCTCTAACATGCGAATTAAGGAATTCATCCAAGAGAGTGCTGTTATAGATCCAAACCGATGTCCTGTGTCCATGAGAAATCCGACCGACCTGATGCAGGGTGATGGGAAAGGCGTGGATGCCACTATGGAAGTTGAGTCTGGTCCTATCGGGCTGAATGGGTCTTCTGCTCAGAACCCCCAACGAGCTTGGGGTTCTCTACTGTTTTGTTTGCTGATCATTTCAAACCGATTGGAGGAGTGGAGGACTCCAAACTTGAATTCATCCCCCCTTGTATCACTACAGATGGTAAGAAACGGGTAGTTCTTTCTATAGAAGATGTTCAAATTTCTGCAAAAAAGTTTGATCGGTATTTATTTGGATATTTCCTGGGTTCTTCTATGGACTACAATTATGTTAATGCTACGGTAAGAAGGTTGTGGCAAGTGTATGAATTGGATGAGGTGATTAAAAGTGAAGCTGGCTACTACTTCTTTCGGTTTAAAACTGATCAGGGGCTGAATGATGTGATGGAGAATGGCCCTTGGCTATTTCGAAATGTTCCTATTTTCCTTCACAAATGGGAGCCTGGATTAGGGATACAAAAGGCTGAACCTACTGTGATCCCTTATGGGTTTCCATTCACAACATTCCCCTAGATTTATGGACTAAGCAAGGGGTTAGTAGATTGATGAGCATTATAGGGGTTCCCAAGAATATGGACAAAGTCACTATGGAGAGGTGTGTTCATGGAAAAGGTAAACTTGGGTTTGCTCGGGTTCTTGTTGAGGTCTCGGCTGACTGCCCCCTCCCGGATGAAGTAGAGGTTGAGTACCCACAATCCAATAGCAACAATACTAGGGTTGTTGGGCTGAAAGTTACCTATCAATGGAGGCCTCCTATGTGTTCCCTTTGCAAAGTGTATGGCCATTCATCAGCTAATTGCAGGAAATTCCCCCAACAGGTGCAACAGGTTTCGGCTCCTCACAAGCCACCACAAGGGAGAATTGAGAAGCCCCAAAATGAACAACATACGGATGAGGAGGTAAAAAGGTAAATCCGAAGACTAATGCTCCTGATATGAAACCATTGGGTAACCTTAGCCATCCAGCTGGTGGGCCTAGTAACTCAAAGCAGGGGAGTTCAAAAGATAGTGGCAGTGGTAATAAGGGTGGGCTGCATATGCAGGAGGAGATTGGGACTGGGGGGGGGCAAGGAAAAGTGGTAAAGAGGCTACGGCCAAGGAACCAGAGGGGCCTGGGGTCAAGTCTACAGGGTGTGGTGGGTCCATAGGGCCTAGAGAAGATCCGAAAAAGAGCCATCAACCTAAGGGGTTTAATTTTACTAGAGCTGTGAATGGGGGCAAGGGAAAGGAGCCGGTTAGTGGGAATATGGCTGCCAAGCCAAATTTGACTCCTCCTAAGCATGGTTTTAAATTGAGCGCATGTTGCGCGAATATTGCGGTGATGCGGTTCCAGACTCGCAACGCAACCCTAGATGCGCCTGTGTTCCATGATGCGGCGGTGATGCAGCGGTCACGCACATTGCGGTAGTCGAGTGTTGCAGTGATGATGCGCCGTTTTAGGGTTTACGCAAAATTGGGCGGCAATTTAGAAACCAGGGGTCGTCTATTCACATGCAATCACGAATTTCTCTCCTTAAATCTCCAATTTCTCTTCCAAATTCTTCAATTCTTCCGTTGATTTTGTTCAAAAGTTCAATTTATTTTCTCTCAGACCTCCGACTTATCTTCTGGAATTGCCGACCACCAGGTATGATGTAATTCCTTCAATTCAACTGCTGATTTCTTCAATTAAGCTTAATATTTCTTCAATTAAGCTTACGATTTCTTCAATTAGAGAGTTCCTTGATTCAATCAAATACTTATTCTAGCACCAACTGCCAGGTCGCCGTTTCTTGGTTATAAATAGCTCCGATTTTAATTTACTGGACCAGGTATGTTTTATTTTTTCAATTAAGCTTAATATCTTCAATTTAGCCACTGATTTCTTCAATTAGGAACTCATTTATTCGATCAGCAACTCATTGTTTTAATTTAGCTCCTGAAAATCTGTTTTGTTAATAATCTGCTTGAATTTTGAGTAATGTTAACTAAATATTTTGAGTAATGCTTTATAATTTTGAGTAATGTTAACAAAATATTTTGAAATTTTGCTTAAATTTATCTTATTGTTACCCTAGAATGTTCAAATATTAACCTTTTTTGCGATGTGTTGAAAATTTAGTTTTTTTTTGATAATTAGCGCATTTCTTACGTAATGTGCTCGCATCGCGCAACCCGCATCGCGCAATGGGTTTTTGAAACATTCGCATCGGCTCGCATATCGCAATTTAAAACCAAGCTCCTAAGGCTAAGGAGAATGTCCAGCTGTCTAATATGTTCTCTGTGCTTGAAGGTCAGTAAGGTATGGGCCAAGGGCAGGTTGAGGAAGTTACAGGGGGCTGCACTACTAATATGGCAGTAGAGATGGATGTGGGTCGTGTGCTCCCTACTTCGATTACTCGGGGTGTGCCGGAACAGGGTACCCGACATTATAATCTCTCTAATGCCAAAAAATCGAAAACTATGGGGTATATCAAAGTCACTAAAGCAGTGCCTGAGATGGTGGTGAAAGCTTGGAGTTTGGATGAATGGGATTACTTCTCGGATTAATGTCGGGCTAAGGGCCTGGAACCAGATGATTTGGTGGTTGATGATGAAGATTTTTTGGAGGATAACTTGATGGAGGAGGATCAGTTCCCCCTAACCAATCTTCCAAAAAAGCCTGCACTAGCGATCCCATTGAGCCAGAAGAGCATATCACTATGGACATCTCTGAACCTAAGAAACAGGCCATTACTAAAGCTTTGAAGTCCAGCGCTCGGGCTGTGAAAGCTACTGATATGATGAGTTAGTTGGTAGGGGAATGGCTCTTTTTCAAAGACCAAGTCAACCTTTTGGGCCTTGATATGAACTATGCAGTAGAGGATGTTGAGGAAGAAGAGAATTGCATGTCCAGCTTCATTGCTGGTCATCGGAAGCATTGACTTGCTGTTTTTTGGTCCCCTCCTTTTCTCCTTTTTATGGATAGTGTGTTTTTTGTTTTGCTTCTATCTTCCTGTTGGGTTTTGGGGTTTGATTTTTGTGTGTTGTCCTGGTTTCCTCCATTTGGTTTGATGATCTTAGTTCTGTCTTTGTGCATAATATTGGGACAGAACTCGGTTGCATCAATTGGGGTTTGGGGTGTGTCACTGGGATCTGGATTGATATTGTGTGGGGTTTGTTCGGGGCTGGGCTGCGCTGGATGGTCAAGGCTGCTAGCATGTCTGTAGTTTTTTGCTGCTTTGTATAGAGGATGGGTGTACCTAAGGTGGAAAGGTCATGGTACTCTGCTTTATTGTATTGTGACTTATAAATGGAATGGTTGGGCTGCTATACAGGGTTGTGTAGGGGCTGCTGGTTTATATGGCTGCTGTAAAGGGATAAATGAGGGCTGCAATATGAATTTTGGTAGGCCTTGTGTGGTTTGGAATACGGGTTTTTGCTGGTTGCTGTCTTATCTTGGGGTGGTATTATTACGGGTTGGCTTAGGGGGATGCTTGGGACCCATGGTGGTGCTTTGGTTGGTCTTGGGTGGCTGCAAAGGGGTTACGGTTCTGCAAAGGATATGCATGGGGACTGGTTGCAAGAGGCTGTTTTGGGTTGGTTCTGCCTTCGGCCTGCACAGGTGGCCAAGCAGCCTGCTCGAGGGGCCCTGCGGCCTGGTTATTTGACTTTGACGCCTGCTTTGGTGGATTTAGAGCCTGCTGCTGTGCTTTTGGGTTGCCATTGTATGGTGGTGTTGGCTGGTGTGGTGTATAACAGGTTGATGCTCAAGGGTGACCTCAGAATGGACGGGCTTTGCCTTGCTGTTGGCTGCGTCTGGTTCACTGGCCCTGGCCTGGCCCCTTGCAGCCTCTGTTGGTTTTCTTTTGACTGCAGCCCAGCGTTTGTTGGCCATTGGATGCCTGGATGTCGCCTCTGTTTGCTCCTGTGCGGCCACTACATGGCCATGTGTCAGGGCCGTCTCAAGGTTTTTCGGGGCCCTAGGCGAAATTTAAATCCTGGGCCCTTCTTACACCTAATAGTTATGTTTAAAACCCTCCTCCTTTATCCGGGCTTCAGACCGGCAACAATAAACTAGAAATCTATAGACGGCGGAGTTAACAATAAACTACATTGTGTTGTTCGTTATTTGCAATATTTTTTGTAACGGTAACATATTTTAGGGATGATCATTTTTCCTTTTCAACAATAGCATCTAGTTTTAATTTCTTTTTCCTTTTTGAGTATCCGGATTCGTATTTCCTATTTCTATTTGACATAGTAAGTCAATTAGTCAATCAAGTAAAACAATAAAACCAAAATAGCAATTAACGATTTTAGCAAATAATACAATTGGGTTTTCTGATGTTATAGCACATAGCAAATAGCAATTAGCAATTAGCAATTAGCAATTAGCAAATATAATTAAGAATCTTTAGCAAATAATTAAATAAAAATTAGCAGTTAGCAAATAATTGAATGAGAACTTGAGAAAATTAGGGATGGATACGAACTACCTTAACTCTTTTAGGCTTTAGCAGTTGGCACTTAGAAATTCAGAATCAAATTAAATGATTGAATGAGAACTTGAGAAATTGAGAAAATGAGAAGCAAACACTGAAACACAGCAGCACAAGCGCCCAACCCTACCGGCCTGCTCCTGCGCACAGCACCACAGCCCACTGGAAGAACTCGATGCCCCAACACTCCAACAGTCAGAGGATGCACAACGAATTCAGATGATTGCAGATGAGAGTGAGAGACTAACGATAACAGATAGACTGACGCTTCGAATTCAACAATGGAAGAACTCGAAGAGACGAACTTGTTTGATTTTGGGATTTTGCCAATCACGGTTCGCCCTTTCTTCTTGATTCGGCTGAATTTGGGGTTTCTCCCCTTTGGGAAATGACCCAGACAACCAGAATCGAATCCTCATTGCCGGCTTTTCCTAAATCCTACCTTCGACCGTTCCCTCTTTTCTTTTAATGGTTTAAGCCCACCTATGGCCCATATAATCCAGAAAATATAAGCCCAATAAAATTTTTTTGGGGCCCTGGGCAAGGGCCTAGAACCCTAAGCCCATTGGGCCGGTCCTGCCATGTGTGGCCCCAATAACCTGAGTTTGGATGGACCCTCTTTTAATCGGCACTTAGATACTTCTTGGCCGATTTTGGGCCTCCTTATGGGCTTAGTTATGGGATTTTGTACTGTCTATTATGGGCTGCTTGCTGCACTTGGTTGGGCCTCTTGATAGGGTACTTAATTACCTGATTTGTAATTGGGCCTCTTTTATTTGTGTTATGGGCCTTTGGCCTGTTAGGCTTGTGTCACACCCCCAAACTTCCACTCGTGGTGTCAGTCCACGTGGGTGTGACGTGGCCAGGATCATAGCTCATGGTCATATAGAACGACTCTATATGAGTTACACATTCACACAGATTGTAAAACAATACATATTTCATTCAATAAGCAGCAGAAAGTGTTAAACATCAGAAATACATATATTTGCAGAAGAAAGTAATTGTTTGCAACAGACACTACAAATGTTTAAATTGTTTTTCAAACAGGACACATGCACGCAAGCCTAGGACAAGAGTCTATATGTAAGCTTGACTCCTTAGTGTATCCTTGTGAGCGTCCTAGCGTGTGCTCCATTAGTTACCTGAGAATACATGCGAAAAAGTGTCAACTATAAAGTTGGTGAGTTCACAGGTTTAGACAGACAGAAATAATAAACAGACATATACTGGGTATGTTAAGTTTAGTTGGATACTACGATCCGTGGAGTGTGTCAGTTCATCTTACCGAAACTAGACTGTTCCCGTTTGCCTCCGCGAGTCATCGTTGAACTCGCAATTCACATCGAAATTACACTCGTTATGACCTCCAGTCAACATTGGTGCCGAGTGGGGTTAGTCAAACCCAGTAGTACTACGTAATTACGACTCGTTTGAATACACAACTAACGGTAAGGATAAGTGAGGACTTTATGCGATAATAGTTACACTCGAAAATAGTTTTCACAACATACCAGTCATACCTCTAAAACAGTTGCATTGTATTCTCACCCCAATAGTTTAACAAAAGCAGTTAAAGAGTAAAAGTGGGGCCGTAAACTCACCTGAGTTTAGATATGCGTTAGCTCAAAGAGAGTAAGTGTAGCTCGCCGGCTAGTAGTCACCTATATCACATAGGTACTATGAGTTTGTGTTCACAAGTGTGGGTCTCACCGGACCGTGTTAGTGTTCAACAACACTAAGTGGTTATGTAGGTCGAGTTGACCGTGTTTGACCGTGTCGATCGTGTTTGACCTAACGACCCGTTGGTGACGGTTTGGATCAAGTGTTCGTGTATCGTGCGGTTTTAGTGTCGTGTGAAGTGTACGGATACCAAAATCATTCCTATGAGGAAACTTACTATTTATGGTAAGTTCCTATTTTAGGAAAGTTTCCATATTTGGCAAGTCATGCATAAAATCATATTCCGATTATTCTAACATGCATATTTATCCTAAATGAGCATGTTATCACATAGCACATAGTTACACATAACCGGTTTAGCATAGTTTACGCATAAAAGTTTCCAGTTTTAGAAAGTTTCTAAAATAAGCATATTTCATCAAGTTTAACAACCAACATCGTCTAATATCATTATCTTAGTCCTAAATAACCCATTAATCATGATTGTTCCACCTAGCATGTGACGAATCATTAACTTAGCAAAATAAAGTTACTATATCTAGTAACTTATGAAAATAACACCAAATCAAGTTTCCCAATAACATATTCCTTCCAATATCATCAAATAATCACTAAATGAGCATGTTAGACTCAAGACATTACCATGCATATCATCAAGTTGCAAACTTGTGACAAAAAGTTACTATTTATAGTAACATTTATAAAATCATGCTTTTAACAATTTTAACCATCCAAATGTACTAATAATCATCATGTTAACTTTCTAATCAACATTTCAAGCATAACATATAGATCTAAATACATGCATGTTACCATTTCATCAAGAATGCACAATTTGTAATACTAAAGTTACTATATATAGCAATAATCACCAAATGACCATACTTGACATAATCAATCATTCTAAATCATGTAGAACATCTCACATATCAATTCTAAGGACATTTAAATACTGAAATTTACATAAAACATTATAGATCATGCCTGCATGTTGTTTAAAGTAACCATTTTGTGACAAAATCAACAAATGGCCATCTAGTTACTTCAAAATCATCATAGATTGATATTAGATCATCAAATCAGTAAGCAAATCGCCAAATAGCATATATAGAACATCAAAATTTCGTGACTAAAGTGGTAATGGTGATGCATGTGGGTATTTCCCCTTGCATGTGTGATTTCAAGTGCTAAAACCCGAAATAGTGTTAGGAAACTACCTTAGAAGGTGCAAGATGATCAAGATAGGGCTGGAGCAGATGTGTGTGGCTTCAAGACGTCCAGAAACAGTCTCCACAGCGGCTTCGACTCGTGCAAGGCGATAATGGGTGTCTTCTAACTTGCTCCAAGCTTCTAAAGGACTTCAATCCTTCAACAAGGACTTCCAATGGCACAATGGTGTGTAACAGAGGGTAGATGGTCGAGAGGAAGAGTCTGAGTCGAGAGAAAATCGGTGGAAGTAGAAACAGAATGATTAACATTGGTTTTATAAAGATTTTTGCGTGTAGGGGTCGTCGCGTACCGCGGAGGCTGCACAAAAAGCAACTCCGCGTACCGCGGCGATTAAAATAATAATTCTGTTCCCGAAACACGCCGCGTACCGCGGTGGTGGAAGATGATCGGTCGTCGCGTACCGCGACGTTTTTCGGAGAATTCAAATTCCCCCGCCCAGGCTTCGCGTAACGCGAAGGCCCATTTAGGTGCCCATCGCGTATCGCGATGGGTCTCGGTTGAGCCCAATAGGCCCAAATTCATTGTTTTGAACCGAATTTCTCGTATTTCTCGAATACGATCATCGTTTCTCGACACATAAGTGTTGCTCTACTAACTTAGGTTCTCCGGAACCTAATTGTGCAGTGTAAGTGTACTGTGGTTCGATCCGTTCACCAACGTTCGTCATTCAAGACACGTGCGAGTTTCGTGCGATAATTCCTCGAATTATCGGTGTGTTTGGTCCGTTGTGCCACGTGTCACACTAAATACAATTATTCTAGTGCCACGTATGAAATAATAATACACATTATTATTAAAATAAGATAAATGCTGACCTGGAAATTACGAGGTGTCACATCATCCCCCAGTTATTAGGAATTTCGTCCCGAAATTCAGTTCACGTGCCGGTGTTGGTTTGTTCGGCGAATAGATGAGGGTATTTCTTCTTCATCTGATCCTCCCGTTCCCAGGTGTATTCCGGTCCTCGTCGTGAGTTCCATCGAACTTTTACAATGGGTATCTTACTGTGTTTCAACTTCTTGAGTTCCCGGTCCATAATTTCCACCGGTTCCTCTATGAAGTGTAGTTGTTCATCGATCTGGATTTCCTCTAAAGGAATTGTGAGAGTTTCGTCCGACAAACACTTCTTGAGGTTTGAAACGTGAAACACGTTGTGTACGCTACTTAGTTCCTGTGGTAGCTGTAGTTCGTAGGCCACCGGGCCTATCCGTCTAGTGATCTCGAAAGGTCCAATGTAACGAGGGTTTAGTTTTCCTCGTTTCCCGAATCGAATCACTCCCTTCCAAGGCGAGACTTTAAGTAGTACTCGGTCTCCCACTTGGAATTCTAAAGGTTTGCGCCTTTTGTCGGCATAGCTCTTCTGTCGATCCCGAGCCGCTGCCATTCTGTTGCGTATTTGCACGATCTTTTCAGTTGTTTCGTGCACGAGTTCGGGTCCGGTCAGTTGGCTTTCACCAACTTCCGCCCAACAGAGTGGTGATCTGCATTTACGCCCGTAAAGTGCTTCAAACGGTGCAGCTCCAATGCTAGTGTGGTAGCTGTTATTGTACGAGAACTCTACCAAGGGTAAGTGAGTCTCCCAGCTGTTACCGAAATCAATTACACATGCCCGAAGCATGTCCTCCAAAGTTTGGATGGTCCTTTCACTTTGACCATCGGTTTGTGGATGATAGGCTGTACTCATATCCAGTCTCGTTCCGAGCGCTTTGTGTAGGGACTTCCAGAAGTGTGCCGTGAAACGGCTGTCTCGGTCCGATATTATAGAGATTGGGACTCCGTGTCTGGATACGATTTCCTTCAAGTAAATTCGAGTTAACTTCTCCAATTTATCAGTTTCCTTGATCGGTAGGAAATGTGCTGATTTTGTGAGTCGGTCGACGATAACCCAGATGGTATCGCAACCGCTAGTAGTCTTTGGCAGCTTCGTGATAAAATCCATGGAAATCTGTTCCCATTTCCATACTGGAATTTCCGGTTGTTGGAGTAGTCCTGAAGGTTTCTGGTATTCAACCTTGACCTTTGAGCAAGTCAGACATTTACTTACGCATGTCGCGATCTCCGACTTCATATTCGGCCACCAGTAAACTGCCTTTAGGTCATGATACATTTTGTCAGAGCCTGGATGAACTGAGTATCGGCTCTTATGAGCTTCATCCATTACTACCTTCCTTAAGTCCCCAAAACGTGGAATCCAAATACGATCCAGCAGGTAGTAAGCTCCGTCGTCCTTTTGTTTCATCTGTTTGTCCATCCCTCTCATGGCTTCGAGAGTGAGGTTCTCGGTTTTCAACGCTTCTTGTTGTGCGACCCGAATTTGGTTAGGCAATTCGGAGTGAATGGTGAGTTGTAGTGCGCGCACGCGTTTGGTTGTTTCCTTCCGGCTTAGCGCGTCGGCGACTACATTGGCTTTACCGGGATGATATTTGATTGCACAATCATAATCACCTATCAGCTCGACCCATCTGCGTTGTCTCATATTTAACTCTTTTTGGTCGAAGATGTGTTGTAGACTCTTATGATCAGTGAATATCGTGCACTTGGTGCCGTACAGATAGTGTCGCCAGATCTTCAGTGCGAACACTACGGCTCCCAACTCTAAATCGTGAGTGGTGTAGTTCTTTTCGTGCACTTTTAATTGTCGTGACGCATATGCTATAACTTTCTCGCGTTGCATCAATACACAACCGAGTCCTTGTTTCGATGCGTCGCAATAAACCACAAAGTCTTCGCACCCGTCTGGTAGCGATAAGATTGGTGCACTGCACAACTTCAGCTTCAACAGATCGAAAGCAGCTTCTTGTTTTTCTCCCCATTCAAACTTCTTGTCCTTGTGTGTGAGGGAAGTCAACGATTGCGCGATCTTCGAGAATCCCTCGATAAACCGCCTGTAGTACCCGGCCAGTCCTAAGAACTGCCGCACTTCAGTTGGAGTCTTAGGTGCTGTCCAATTCTTGATTGCCTCGATCTTGGCTGGGTCTACGTGTATCCCTTCCTCGTTTACTACGTGTCCAAGGAACTGTACTTCACGAATCCAGAAATCACATTTGGAGAACTTTACGTACAGTTGTTCCTTCTTCAGTAGTTCTAAGACTCGCCTCAGGTGATCGGCATGTTCTTCTTGAGTCTTCGAATAGATCAAGATATCATCAATAAATACGATTACGAACTTATCAAGGTACGGCTTACACACCCGATTCATGAGGTCCATGAATACCGCCGGTGCGTTAGTCAGCCCAAAAGGCATGACCAGAAACTCATAATGTCCGTACCGTGTTCTGAAGGCTGTCTTCGGTATATCTTCCTCCTGTATTCTAAGTTGATGGTAACCGGATCTCAGATCGATCTTCGAATAGTAGCTTGACCCTTGTAACTGGTCAAACAGGTCATCTATTCGAGGTAGCGGGTATCGATTCTTGATTGTTACCTTGTTTAGTTCTCGGTAGTCTATACACATACGGAATGATCCGTCTTTCTTCTTCACAAACAAGACCGGTGCTCCCCAAGGTGAGAAGCTCGGTCGGATAAATCCTTTATCTAACAACTCTTGCAGTTGGTTAGATAGTTCTTGCATTTCAGTAGGAGCCAATCGGTATGGTGCCTTGGCTATTGGTGCTGCTCCGGGGGTTAAATCTATCTGGAACTCCACTTGTCGTGCTAGTGGTAGTCCCGGTAGATCGTCGGGAAAAACTTCCGGATAATCGCGAACAACAGCGATGTCCTCAATCTTTCGTTCCTTCTTTGGTTGTTCGGAGATCAGAGCCAAAATGGCTGTGTATCCTTTCTGCAGGTATTTGCTTGCCTTCATGCACGACATAATGTTTAATGGTATCCCGCGCCGTTCTCCCTGGATTGAGATCTGCTCTCCACTTGGCAACGCAATTCGCACAATCTTCTCGTTGCACACGATCTCAGCGTGGTTTGCAGATAGCCAATCCATTCCAATCACCACGTCGAAGCTCCCGAGAGTTACCGGCATCAGGTCGATCACCAGTTGATGGTCCGCTAGTGTTAGAGCACATCCCTTGATGATATATTGTGTTTCGATCAGCTTGCCGTCTGCTAACTCTACGGTGTACTTATAGTCTAGTGGTGTTGGTGTCATATTAAGTAATTTGCTAAAGTCCCTAGAGATAAAGCTCCTATCGGCACCGGTATCAAATAATATGCTAGCATAGACATTATTTAAAAGAAACGTACCGGTGACGACATGTGGATCGTCTTTAGCTTCTCCAGAGCCAATCACAAAGGCTCGTCCTTTTGCTGCACCACCTCCACCCTTCTTCAATTGCGGGCAGTCCCTTCGCATGTGCCCCGGTTTACCACATTCGTAACACCCCTTGAGTGTGTTTTGGTTGTTGTTGTTGTTGGGGTTTGATCGGCATTCTTTGGCCATGTGCCCGTTCCTTCCACAGCTGGTGCACTTGGTCCTTTTGCATGGGCCGAAGTGATGGAAGTTACAGGTATTGCATTTTGGGCTGTTGCCCTGATATCCCCCCTTGCTTTGGGTGTTTGGCTGTGTGGCGGTGAAGACTTTGGCAGGTGTGGGTCGGTGTTGAGTTGGCTGTTGGGGTGAAAAGGTTCGATTGTTGTTGGGCTCCCACTTTCGCTTGGGTTCTTGGGGTTTCAGGTGTTCACCCCTTTTAGGCAGTTTCCCCTGGGCTACCGCCTGGTCAGTTAGCTTGTGCGCCAAGCGAATCAATGGTTGAATGGTGGTGTGATCGGCTGCTGTCACCGTGCTCTGTATCTGTTCTGGCAATCCACTGATGAATTGCTCGATCTTTTTGTACTCCGGCGTCACCATTGCCGGGCAGAGCTTGCACAGTTCATGAAACCGAGTACAGTATTTCTCGATTTCGGATCCCACCATCTTGTGCACCCAAAATTCCTCCTCAAGCTTCCGGATCTCGTCACGGGGACAGTATTCCTCATGCAGCGTTCTGGTGAAGTTCTCCCATGGAATGGAGTTTGCAGTCTCCAGTCCGAGGGTCTGGACATGGGTGTTCCACCAGGTGAGAGCTGGTCCCTCTAGAGTTCCTGTGGCGTATTTCACCCGGTTCTCATCCGAGCATTCAGCCATGGAGAAAACTGACTCCAGCTTCTCTATCCAACGAAGCAGTTCCACTGCTCCTTCAGTACCTTGGAATTTGTGAGGGTGACAGCTCAGGAAGGCTTTAAACGAACATCCCTTTGCCGCTCCCCCATGAGATCCTGTGCATCGTAGTTCAATGCAACGTGTTAGTGTCTAGGCTGCCTATACTAAGTTAGTCATGTTAGGCAAAAGTTAGTACCGTTGTTAGAGCCACTCGTCTCACTGGCGTGTCGGTTGGCTTCGTACTCTGCGAGTACCTTGTTGAATTTTCGTTCGACCATCATGTCGATCCGTGCCTTTTCGGCCTTGCGTTTGAGTCGTAGGGCATTGGTTCCTCTTCCCGACATGTTTCTATATAGAGGGGTTAGAGTGTTAGTCATCAGATGCTAAGTGTTAGCCAAAGTTAGGATTGTTGTCATGTCAAATGTCAAGTTAGCTATCATAACAAAGCTTCAAATAACAGTAGTAATAATAAAGCAGATAATAATAATAAAGCATAATTTTCATTAATATCAATCTTGAAGTACAATAATTTGAAAAGAAAGTACAATGCGAGTTCTCCGAGCACATCCCGCTCGTCTAGGCTAAAATGAGATAAAAGGAAAGACAATACAAAATAAGGAAAATCTACTAATCCGAGTCCATGGAGACATGGGAGATGTTACTAGCTGCGTCCCCATCATCGTCATCGTCCTCCTCCGGATCCTCGTCGGGATCCTCGTCAAACTCTCCCTCTTCGAGGTCCTCGGCCTCGAACTGTGGTCCGTCATCCTCAGCTGGCGGCTCCTCGATAAACTGTGCCGCCCATGCGTTAAGCATGGCGTCACTCGCCTGTACCATAGCCTGAGTCTCGGCTATATCTGTCCGATTCTCAGTAATACGCCCGTCATGCTCCTGCATGACATCAACTATCTGGCCATGCTGAGACATGAGCTGAGACACCTGGAGACGTAATGTCTCCACCTGTTCCTCCAAGCGATCGTTCTGCTCCTCCAGTCGGTCGCTTCGCCTTTCCAGGCGATCGTTCTTCTCGCGAAGAACACGAACCTCGTCGGACAGCTCGGCGTTTCTCCGAAGCTCCCGCCGGGTTACAGCAACATGAGCCGCGAAGGCTCTCTCCATCGGCATCCCAAGTGCCGGCAGTCGTGGACCCTCTGAGGTATCGCCCTTGTATCGTGGCGTAGGCACCCGCTCTCCCACTACCCAATCTCGTAGGAGGTTAGGCAACCATCCCCAGTATCGCTCCCTGGCTAGCATCTGGGCGCGTCGCTCCATCTCAGCATCTACCTGAGCCACGATGCTGTCGATCCTGCGTCGACTCTCCTCAGTCAAGTCATCGACCGCTGGGCGTTTGCCCGGGTTCCTGTTAGCATCTCTGTTGTTATCGGCCATCCTGTAAATTCTCGGATTAGTAAACAACAGTTCGATAATAATAATAACAACATCAGTGTGCAAGTTCTAGTGTAGTGTCTAATGTAGAGCAGTGGCTATAGTCTAAGTTTACTATACGCAAACCTAGTTCCCTATAACCAAGGCTCTGATACCAGTCTGTCACACCCCCAAATTCCCACTCGTGGTGTCAGTCCACGTGGGTGTGACGTGGCCAGGATCATAGCTCATGGTCATATAGAACGACTCTATATGAGTTACACATTCACACAGATTGTAAAACAATACATATTTCATTCAATAAGCAGCGGAAAGTGTTAAACATCAGAAATACATATATTTGCAGCGGAAAGTAATTGTTTGCAACAGACACTACAAATGTTTAAATTGTTTTTCAAACAGGACACATGCACGCAAGCCTAGGACAAGAGTCTATATGTAAGCTTGACTCCTTAGTGTATCCTTGTGAGCGTCCTAGCGTGTGCTCCATTAGTTACCTGAGAATACATGCGAAAAAGTGTCAACTATAAAGTTGGTGAGTTCACAGGTTTAGACAGACAGAAATAATAAACAGACATATACTGGGTATGTTAAGTTTAGTTGGATACTACGATCCGTGGAGTGTGTCAGTTCATCTTACCGAAACTAGACTGTTCCCGTTTGCCTCCGCGAGTCATCGCTGAACTCGCAATTCACATCGAAATTACACTCGTTATGACCTCCAGTCAACATTGGTGCCGAGTGGGGTTAGTCAAACCCAGTAGTACTACGTAATTACGACTCGTTTGAATACACAACTAACGGTAAGGATAAGTGAGGACTTTATGCGATAATAGTTACACTCGAAAATAGTTTTCACAACATACCAGTCATACCTCTAAAACAGTTGCATTGTATTCTCACCCCAATAGTTTAACAAAAGCAGTTAAAGAGTAAAAGTGGGGCCGTAAACTCACCTGAGTTTAGATATGCGTTAGCTCAAAGAGAGTAAGTGTAGCTCGCCGGCTAGTAGTCACCTATATCACATAGGTACTATGAGTTTGTGTTCACAAGTGTGGGTCTCACCGGACCGTGTTAGTGTTCAACAACACTAAGTGGTTATGTAGGTCGAGTTGACCGTGTTTGACCGTGTCGATCGTGTTTGACCTAACGACCCGTTGGTGACGGTTTGGATCAAGTGTTCGTGTATCGTGCGGTTTTAGTGTCGTGTGAAGTGTACGGATACCAAAATCATTCCTATGAGGAAACTTACTATTTATGGTAAGTTCCTATTTTAGGAAAGTTTCCATATTTGGCAAGTCATGCATAAAATCATATTCCGATTATTCTAACATGCATATTTATCCTAAATGAGCATGTTATCACATAGCACATAGTTACACATAACCGGTTTAGCATAGTTTACGCATAAAAGTTTCCAGTTTTAGAAAGTTTCTAAAATAAGCATATTTCATCAAGTTTAACAACCAACATCGTCTAATATCATTATCTTAGTCCTAAATAACCCATTAATCATGATTGTTCCACCTAGCATGTGACGAATCATTAACTTAGCAAAATAAAGTTACTATATCTAGTAACTTATGAAAATAACACCAAATCAAGTTTCCCAATAACATATTCCTTCCAATATCATCAAATAATCACTAAATGAGCATGTTAGACTCAAGACATTACCATGCATATCATCAAGTTGCAAACTTGTGACAAAAAGTTACTATTTATAGTAACATTTATAAAATCATGCTTTTAACAATTTTAACCATCCAAATGTACTAATAATCATCATGTTAACTTTCTAATCAACATTTCAAGCATAACATATAGATCTAAATACATGCATGTTACCATTTCATCAAGAATGCACAATTTGTAATACTAAAGTTACTATATATAGCAATAATCACCAAATGACCATACTTGACATAATCAATCATTCTAAATCATGTAGAACATCTCACATATCAATTCTAAGGACATTTAAATACTGAAATTTACATAAAACATTATAGATCATGCCTGCATGTTGTTTAAAGTAACCATTTTGTGACAAAATCAACAAATGGCCATCTAGTTACTTCAAAATCATCATAGATTGATATTAGATCATCAAATCAGTAAGCAAATCGCCAAATAGCATATATAGAACATCAAAATTTCGTGACTAAAGTGGTAATGGTGATGCATGTGGGTATTTCCCCTTGCATGTGTGATTTCAAGTGCTAAAACCCGAAATAGTGTTAGGAAACTACCTTAGAAGGTGCAAGATGATCAAGATAGGGCTGGAGCAGATGTGTGTGGCTTCAAGACGTCCAGAAACAGTCTCCACAGCGGCTTCGACTCGTGCAAGGCGATAATGGGTGTCTTCTAACTTGCTCCAAGCTTCTAAAGGACTTCAATCCTTCAACAAGGACTTCCAATGGCACAATGGTGTGTAACAGAGGGTAGATGGTCGAGAGGAAGAGTCTGAGTCGAGAGAAAATCGGTGGAAGTAGAAACAGAATGATTAACATTGGTTTTATAAAGATTTTTGCGTGTAGGGGTCGTCGCGTACCGCGGAGGCTGCACAAAAAGCAACTCCGCGTACCGCGGCGATTAAAATAATAATTCTGTTCCCGAAACACGCCGCGTACCGCGGTGGTGGAAGATGATCGGTCGTCGCGTACCGCGACGTTTTTCGGAGAATTCAAATTCCCCCGCCCAGGCTTCGCGTAACGCGAAGGCCCATTTAGGTGCCCATCGCGTATCGCGATGGGTCTCGGTTGAGCCCAATAGGCCCAAATTCATTGTTTTGAACCGAATTTCTCGTATTTCTCGAATACGATCATCGTTTCTCGACACATAAGTGTTGCTCTACTAACTTAGGTTCTCCGGAACCTAATTGTGCAGTGTAAGTGTACTGTGGTTCGATCCGTTCACCAACGTTCGTCATTCAAGACACGTGCGAGTTTCGTGCGATAATTCCTCGAATTATCGGTGTGTTTGGTCCGTTGTGCCACGTGTCACACTAAATACAATTATTCTAGTGCCACGTATGAAATAATAATACACATTATTATTAAAATAAGATAAATGCTGACCTGGAAATTACGAGGTGTCACATCATCCCCCAGTTATTAGGAATTTCGTCCCGAAATTCAGTTCACGTGCCGGTGTTGGTTTGTTCGGCGAATAGATGAGGGTATTTCTTCTTCATCTGATCCTCCCGTTCCCAGGTGTATTCCGGTCCTCGTCGTGAGTTCCATCGAACTTTTACAATGGGTATCTTACTGTGTTTCAACTTCTTGAGTTCCCGGTCCATAATTTCCACCGGTTCCTCTATGAAGTGTAGTTGTTCATCGATCTGGATTTCCTCTAAAGGAATTGTGAGAGTTTCGTCCGACAAACACTTCTTGAGGTTTGAAACGTGAAACACGTTGTGTACGCTACTTAGTTCCTGTGGTAGCTGTAGTTCGTAGGCCACCGGGCCTATCCGTCTAGTGATCTCGAAAGGTCCAATGTAACGAGGGTTTAGTTTTCCTCGTTTCCCGAATCGAATCACTCCCTTCCAAGGCGAGACTTTAAGTAGTACTCGGTCTCCCACTTGGAATTCTAAAGGTTTGCGCCTTTTGTCGGCATAGCTCTTCTGTCGATCCCGAGCCGCTGCCATTCTGTTGCGTATTTGCACGATCTTTTCAGTTGTTTCGTGCACGAGTTCGGGTCCGGTCAGTTGGCTTTCACCAACTTCCGCCCAACAGAGTGGTGATCTGCATTTACGCCCGTAAAGTGCTTCAAACGGTGCAGCTCCAATGCTAGTGTGGTAGCTGTTATTGTACGAGAACTCTACCAAGGGTAAGTGAGTCTCCCAGCTGTTACCGAAATCAATTACACATGCCCGAAGCATGTCCTCCAAAGTTTGGATGGTCCTTTCACTTTGACCATCGGTTTGTGGATGATAGGCTGTACTCATATCCAGTCTCGTTCCGAGCGCTTTGTGTAGGGACTTCCAGAAGTGTGCCGTGAAACGGCTGTCTCGGTCCGATATTATAGAGATTGGGACTCCGTGTCTGGATACGATTTCCTTCAAGTAAATTCGAGTTAACTTCTCCAATTTATCAGTTTCCTTGATCGGTAGGAAATGTGCTGATTTTGTGAGTCGGTCGACGATAACCCAGATGGTATCGCAACCGCTAGTAGTCTTTGGCAGCTTCGTGATAAAATCCATGGAAATCTGTTCCCATTTCCATACTGGAATTTCCGGTTGTTGGAGTAGTCCTGAAGGTTTCTGGTATTCAACCTTGACCTTTGAGCAAGTCAGACATTTACTTACGCATGTCGCGATCTCCGACTTCATATTCGGCCACCAGTAAACTGCCTTTAGGTCATGATACATTTTGTCAGAGCCTGGATGAACTGAGTATCGGCTCTTATGAGCTTCATCCATTACTACCTTCCTTAAGTCCCCAAAACGTGGAATCCAAATACGATCCAGCAGGTAGTAAGCTCCGTCGTCCTTTTGTTTCATCTGTTTGTCCATCCCTCTCATGGCTTCGAGAGTGAGGTTCTCGGTTTTCAACGCTTCTTGTTGTGCGACCCGAATTTGGTTAGGCAATTCGGAGTGAATGGTGAGTTGTAGTGCGCGCACGCGTTTGGTTGTTTCCTTCCGGCTTAGCGCGTCGGCGACTACATTGGCTTTACCGGGATGATATTTGATTGCACAATCATAATCACCTATCAGCTCGACCCATCTGCGTTGTCTCATATTTAACTCTTTTTGGTCGAAGATGTGTTGTAGACTCTTATGATCAGTGAATATCGTGCACTTGGTGCCGTACAGATAGTGTCGCCAGATCTTCAGTGCGAACACTACGGCTCCCAACTCTAAATCGTGAGTGGTGTAGTTCTTTTCGTGCACTTTTAATTGTCGTGACGCATATGCTATAACTTTCTCGCGTTGCATCAATACACAACCGAGTCCTTGTTTCGATGCGTCGCAATAAACCACAAAGTCTTCGCACCCGTCTGGTAGCGATAAGATTGGTGCACTGCACAACTTCAGCTTCAACAGATCGAAAGCAGCTTCTTGTTTTTCTCCCCATTCAAACTTCTTGTCCTTGTGTGTGAGGGAAGTCAACGATTGCGCGATCTTCGAGAATCCCTCGATAAACCGCCTGTAGTACCCGGCCAGTCCTAAGAACTGCCGCACTTCAGTTGGAGTCTTAGGTGCTGTCCAATTCTTGATTGCCTCGATCTTGGCTGGGTCTACGTGTATCCCTTCCTCGTTTACTACGTGTCCAAGGAACTGTACTTCACGAATCCAGAAAATCACATTTGGAGAACTTTACGTACAGTTGTTCCTTCTTCAGTAGTTCTAAGACTCGCCTCAGGTGATCGGCATGTTCTTCTTGAGTCTTCGAATAGATCAAGATATCATCAATAAATACGATTACGAACTTATCAAGGTACGGCTTACACACCCGATTCATGAGGTCCATGAATACCGCCGGTGCGTTAGTCAGCCCAAAAGGCATGACCAGAAACTCATAATGTCCGTACCGTGTTCTGAAGGCTGTCTTCGGTATATCTTCCTCCTGTATTCTAAGTTGATGGTAACCGGATCTCAGATCGATCTTCGAATAGTAGCTTGACCCTTGTAGCTGGTCAAACAGGTCATCTATTCGAGGTAGCGGGTATCGATTCTTGATTGTTACCTTGTTTAGTTCTCGGTAGTCTATACACATACGGAATGATCCGTCTTTCTTCTTCACAAACAAGACCGGTGCTCCCCAAGGTGAGAAGCTCGGTCGGATAAATCCTTTATCTAACAACTCTTGCAGTTGGTTAGATAGTTCTTGCATTTCAGTAGGAGCCAATCGGTATGGTGCCTTGGCTATTGGTGCTGCTCCGGGGGTTAAATCTATCTGGAACTCCACTTGTCGTCCTGGTGGTAGTCCCGGTAGATCGTCGGGAAAAACTTCCGGATAATCGCGAACAACAGCGATGTCCTCAATCTTTCGTTCCTTCTTTGGTTGTTCGGAGATCAGAGCCAAAATGGCTGTGTATCCTTTCTGCAGGTATTTGCTTGCCTTCATGCACGACATAATGTTTAATGGTATCCCGCGCCGTTCTCCCTGGATTGAGATCTGCTCTCCACTTGGCAACGCAATTCGCACAATCTTCTCGTTGCACACGATCTCAGCGTGGTTTGCAGATAGCCAATCCATTCCAATCACCACGTCGAAGCTCCCGAGAGTTACCGGCATCAGGTCGATCACCAGTTGATGGTCCGCTAGTGTTAGAGCACATCCCTTGATGATATATTGTGTTTCGATCAGCTTGCCGTCTGCTAACTCTACGGTGTACTTATAGTCTAGTGGTGTTGGTGTCATATTAAGTAATTTGCTAAAGTCCCTAGAGATAAAGCTCCTATCGGCACCGGTATCAAATAATATGCTAGCATAGACATTATTTAAAAGAAACGTACCGGTGACGACATGTGGATCGTCTTTAGCTTCTCCAGAGCCAATCACAAAGGCTCGTCCTTTTGCTGCACCACCTCCACCCTTCTTCAATTGCGGGCAGTCCCTTCGCATGTGCCCCGGTTTACCACATTCGTAACACCCCTTGAGTGTGTTTTGGTTGTTGTTGTTGTTGGGGTTTGATCGGCATTCTTTGGCCATGTGCCCGTTCCTTCCACAGCTGGTGCACTTGGTCCTTTTGCATGGGCCGAAGTGATGGAAGTTACAGGTATTGCATTTTGGGCTGTTGCCCTGATATCCCCCCTTGCTTTGGGTGTTTGGCTGTGTGGCGGTGAAGACTTTGGCAGGTGTGGGTCGGTGTTGAGTTGGCTGTTGGGGTGAAAAGGTTCGATTGTTGTTGGGCTCCCACTTTCGCTTGGGTTCTTGGGGTTTCAGGTGTTCACCCCTTTTAGGCAGTTTCCCCTGGGCTACCGCCTGGTCAGTTAGCTTGTGCGCCAAGCGAATCAATGGTTGAATGGTGGTGTGATCGGCTGCTGTCACCGTGCTCTGTATCTGTTCTGGCAATCCACTGATGAATTGCTCGATCTTTTTGTACTCCGGCGTCACCATTGCCGGGCAGAGCTTGCACAGTTCATGAAACCGAGTACAGTATTTCTCGATTTCGGATCCCACCATCTTGTGCACCCAAAATTCCTCCTCAAGCTTCCGGATCTCGTCACGGGGACAGTATTCCTCATGCAGCGTTCTGGTGAAGTTCTCCCATGGAATGGAGTTTGCAGTCTCCAGTCCGAGGGTCTGGACATGGGTGTTCCACCAGGTGAGAGCTGGTCCCTCTAGAGTTCCTGTGGCGTATTTCACCCGGTTCTCATCCGAGCATTCAGCCATGGAGAAAACTGACTCCAGCTTCTCTATCCAACGAAGCAGTTCCACTGCTCCTTCAGTACCTTGGAATTTGTGAGGGTGACAGCTCAGGAAGGCTTTAAACGAACATCCCTTTGCCGCTCCCCCATGAGATCCTGTGCATCGTAGTTCAATGCAACGTGTTAGTGTCTAGGCTGCCTATACTAAGTTAGTCATGTTAGGCAAAAGTTAGTACCGTTGTTAGAGCCACTCGTCTCACTGGCGTGTCGGTTGGCTTCGTACTCTGCGAGTACCTTGTTGAATTTTCGTTCGACCATCATGTCGATCCGTGCCTTTTCGGCCTTGCGTTTGAGTCGTAGGGCATTGGTTCCTCTTCCCGACATGTTTCTATATAGAGGGGTTAGAGTGTTAGTCATCAGATGCTAAGTGTTAGCCAAAGTTAGGATTGTTGTCATGTCAAATGTCAAGTTAGCTATCATAACAAAGCTTCAAATAACAGTAGTAATAATAAAGCAGATAATAATAATAAAGCATAATTTTCATTAATATCAATCTTGAAGTACAATAATTTGAAAAGAAAGTACAATGCGAGTTCTCCGAGCACATCCCGCTCGTCTAGGCTAAAATGAGATAAAAGGAAAGACAATACAAAATAAGGAAAATCTACTAATCCGAGTCCATGGAGACATGGGAGATGTTACTAGCTGCGTCCCCATCATCGTCATCGTCCTCCTCCGGATCCTCGTCGGGATCCTCGTCAAACTCTCCCTCTTCGAGGTCCTCGGCCTCGAACTGTGGTCCGTCATCCTCAGCTGGCGGCTCCTCGATAAACTGTGCCGCCCATGCGTTAAGCATGGCGTCACTCGCCTGTACCATAGCCTGAGTCTCGGCTATATCTGTCCGATTCTCAGTAATACGCCCGTCATGCTCCTGCATGACATCAACTATCTGGCCATGCTGAGACATGAGCTGAGACACCTGGAGACGTAATGTCTCCACCTGTTCCTCCAAGCGATCGTTCTGCTCCTCCAGTCGGTCGCTTCGCCTTTCCAGGCGATCGTTCTTCTCGCGAAGAACACGAACCTCGTCGGACAGCTCGGCGTTTCTCCGAAGCTCCCGCCGGGTTACAGCAACATGAGCCGCGAAGGCTCTCTCCATCGGCATCCCAAGTGCCGGCAGTCGTGGACCCTCTGAGGTATCGCCCTTGTATCGTGGCGTAGGCACCCGCTCTCCCACTACCCAATCTCGTAGGAGGTTAGGCAACCATCCCCAGTATCGCTCCCTGGCTAGCATCTGGGCGCGTCGCTCCATCTCAGCATCTACCTGAGCCACGATGCTGTCGATCCTGCGTCGACTCTCCTCAGTCAAGTCATCGACCGCTGGGCGTTTGCCCGGGTTCCTGTTAGCATCTCTGTTGTTATCGGCCATCCTGTAAATTCTCGGATTAGTAAACAACAGTTCGATAATAATAATAACAACATCAGTGTGCAAGTTCTAGTGTAGTGTCTAATGTAGAGCAGTGGCTATAGTCTAAGTTTACTATACGCAAACCTAGTTCCCTATAACCAAGGCTCTGATACCAGTCTGTCACACCCCCAAATTCCCACTCGTGGTGTCAGTCCACGTGGGTGTGACGTGGCCAGGATCATAGCTCATGGTCATATAGAACGACTCTATATGAGTTACACATTCACACAGATTGTAAAACAATACATATTTCATTCAATAAGCAGCGGAAAGTGTTAAACATCAGAAATACATATATTTGCAGCGGAAAGTAATTGTTTGCAACAGACACTACAAATGTTTAAATTGTTTTTCAAACAGGACACATGCACGCAAGCCTAGGACAAGAGTCTATATGTAAGCTTGACTCCTTAGTGTATCCTTGTGAGCGTCCTAGCGTGTGCTCCATTAGTTACCTGAGAATACATGCGAAAAAGTGTCAACTATAAAGTTGGTGAGTTCACAGGTTTAGACAGACAGAAATAATAAACAGACATATACTGGGTATGTTAAGTTTAGTTGGATACTACGATCCGTGGAGTGTGTCAGTTCATCTTACCGAAACTAGACTGTTCCCGTTTGCCTCCGCGAGTCATCGCTGAACTCGCAATTCACATCGAAATTACACTCGTTATGACCTCCAGTCAACATTGGTGCCGAGTGGGGTTAGTCAAACCCAGTAGTACTACGTAATTACGACTCGTTTGAATACACAACTAACGGTAAGGATAAGTGAGGACTTTATGCGATAATAGTTACACTCGAAAATAGTTTTCACAACATACCAGTCATACCTCTAAAACAGTTGCATTGTATTCTCACCCCAATAGTTTAACAAAAGCAGTTAAAGAGTAAAAGTGGGGCCGTAAACTCACCTGAGTTTAGATATGCGTTAGCTCAAAGAGAGTAAGTGTAGCTCGCCGGCTAGTAGGCACCTATATCACATAGGTACTATGAGTTTGTGTTCACAAGTGTGGGTCTCACCGGACCGTGTTAGTGTTCAACAACACTAAGTGGTTATGTAGGTCGAGTTGACCGTGTTTGACCGTGTCGATCGTGTTTGACCTAACGACCCGTTGGTGACGATTTGGATCAAGTGTTCGTGTATCGTGCGGTTTTAGTGTCGTGTGAAGTGTACGGATACCAAAATCATTCCTATGAGGAAACTTACTATTTATGGTAAGTTCCTATTTTAGGAAAGTTTCCATATTTGGCAAGTCATGCATAAAATCATATTCCGATTATTCTAACATGCATATTTATCCTAAATGAGCATGTTATCACATAGCACATAGTTACACATAACCGGTTTAGCATAGTTTACGCATAAAAGTTTCCATTTTTAGAAAGTTTCTAAAATAAGCATATTTCATCAAGTTTAACAACCAACATCGTCTAATATCATTATCTTAGTCCTAAATAACCCATTAATCATGATTGTTCCACCTAGCATGTGACGAATCATTAACTTAGCAAAATAAAGTTACTATATCTAGTAACTTATGAAAATAACACCAAATCAAGTTTCCCAATAACATATTCCTTCCAATATCATCAAATAATCACTAAATGAGCATGTTAGACTCAAGACATTACCATGCATATCATCAAGTTGCAAACTTGTGACAAAAAGTTACTATTTATAGTAACATTTATAAAATCATGCTTTTAATAATTTTAACCATCCAAATGTACTAATAATCATCATGTTAACTTTCTAATCAACATTTTAAGCATAACATATAGATCTAAATACATGCATGTTACCATTTCATCAAGAATGCATAATTTGTAATACTAAAGTTACTATATATAGCAATAATCACCAAATGACCATACTTGACATAATCAATCATTCTAAATCATGTAGAACATCTCACATATCAATTCTAAGGACATTTAAATACTGAAATTTACATAAAACATTATAGATCATGCTTGCATGTTGTTTAAAGTAACCATTTTGTGACAAAATCAACAAATGGCCATCTAGTTACTTCAAAATCATCATAGATTGATATTAGATCATCAAATCAGTAAGCAAATCGCCAAATAGCATATATAGAACATCAAAATTTCGTGACTAAAGTGGTAATGGTGATGCATGTGGGTATTTCCCCTTGCATGTGTGATTTCAAGTGCTAAAACCCGAAATAGTGTTAGGAAACTACCTTAGAAGGTGCAAGATGATCAAGATAGGGCTGGAGCAGATGTGTGTGGCTTCAAGACGTCCAGAAACAGTCTCCACAGCGGCTTCGACTCGTGCAAGGCGATAATGGGTGTCTTCTAACTTGCTCCAAGCTTCTAAAGGACTTCAATCATTCAACAAGGACTTCCAATGGCACAATGGTGTGTAACAGAGGGTAGATGGTCGAGAGGAAGAGTCTGAGTCGAGAGAAAATCGGTGGAAGTAGAAACAGAATGATTAACATTGGTTTTATAAAGATTTTTGCGTGTAGGGGTCGTCGCGTACCGCGGAGGCTGCACAAAAAGCAACTCCGCGTACCGCGACGATTAAAATAATAATTCTGTTCCCGAAACACGCCGCGTACCGCGGTGGTGGAAGATGATCGGTCGTCGCGTACCGCGACGTTTTTCGGAGAATTCAAATTCCCCCGCCCAGGCTTCGCGTAACGCGAAGGCCCATTTAGGTGCCCATCGCGTACCGCGATGGGTCTCGGTTGAGCCCAATAGGCCCAAATTCATTGTTTTGAACCGAATTTCTCGTATTTCTCGAATACGATCATCGTTTCTCGACACATAAGTGTTGCTCTACTAACTTAGGTTCTCCGGAACCTAATTGTGCAGTGTAAGTGTACTGTGGTTCGATCTGTTCACCAACGTTCGTCATTCAAGACACGTGCGAGTTTCGTGCGATAATTCCTCGAATTATCGGTGTGTTTGGTCCGTTGTGCCACGTGTCACACTAAATACAATTATTCTAGTGCCACGTATGAAATAATAATACACATTATTATTAAAATAAGATAAATGCTGGCCTGGAAATTACGAGGTGTCACAGCTTGTGCTTATTATCTTAGTGTTGCTTCTTAGAGCCTTGGGTCTTCATGTTAGAGGTGGTTTGTTTTGACCCGGGCCCAGAGTCATTTTGTATATATATTGGTGTTGGCCCAATGGGCTTGTTGTACTTTTGTTGGCCTATCCAGGTTTGTCAGAGATGTGTTGCACGGGGGGTATGCCCCCTGGACATCATGTAATTCTTTTGTTTGTTGGTTATATATTTTTTCGGGCTTAAACCCTTTATCCAAAAAAAAAACCTTAAAGCATAAACCCTAACCCCTAACCCTAAACCCTAACCTTGTGGAGATAGCTTTAATGGTAAGAGTGCTGAGGTGTTAACCTTGAGGTCATGGGTTCTACTCATGGGGTAACAATTTCTCCACAAGGCCACCGACCCGAGTGCTTGCGCCTGCAGTTTACCTGTTCCCTCCGGTTAGTCGGGTATTGGGGGGGGGGGCGCAGGGTTTACCACGCAAGTGGGTTCCCCGGTCATCAAAAAAAACCCTAAGCCCTAAGCAGCGAGCCGCGAGCCCGAAACAACCCCAAACCCCCAACCCCAACCCCCAACCCAAAAACCCTAAAAACCCGAAACCCCAAAACACAAACCTCGAACCCCAAAACCCCAGAACCCCGAACCCCAAAACCCCAGAACCCCGAACCCCTAAAACCCCAAACCCCAAATCCCTAACCCATAAATCCTAAACCCTAAACTCGAGACCCTCACCCAAGACCCGAGACCCGAGACCCCAGACCCTATAGTTTTTCATTTTTTCATTTTTCTTTCTCTCACTAACTTCTCTCTAAAAAACTCTCTCTAGCCGTTCACCGTCACCCGTAGAATGGAACCATCGGCTGAGGGTTCCACCCCTCAGCCTCAATTGCCTGACAAGCCACCATGGGTGGAGGAGTATATAGGTAAACAGGTTGGTGGGTCACAAACAGCCGATACCGTTTTGGAGGAGATTGAGACTGGCACTCTTTATGGCGATTCTGCAAATGGGGATGGGGATAGCGAAATTGAAGAATTCCAAATGGAGCCGGACCCGAAGGAGGTGAAGCGAACCACTACATCCAACATGGAGCAGAGGTATTCCAGAAACCCTAATTGTAGAGAGGGGGTTGTTCGACCTCATGGGGCTGGAAGGGTTAGAAGGGATCGGACGAAAGTGAGATTCTCCCCTCTGCTCTTTGATCTAAAGGTCAAGGATTTTGTTTTAGAAACGGTGGCTAAGTTGAAGGATAAGCCCCTAGCTACTCAGGAACACCAGTTCCTTCCTCCTCAGGACTCCGATTCTAGCCAAATGCAAAAAGGGGGGGGCCATGGAAATCTATTCGGTTACAGCTCAGCATACACGGGGCTGACCTACCTTTGCTGACATGATTCGAAAGGATGGTGACCAGGTAAACCCTACGCTTGAATTTTTTCCTCCGACTACCTTACCTGATGGTAAGATTAGGGTGGCTCTAACCGAAGAAGAGGTTCGAAAGTCAGAATATGACCTGGCAAACCATTTATTTGGTTAATTCCTGGGTACAACAATGGATTACCCTTATGTTGACAAGGTGGTTAGAAGGCTTTGGGCTGCCTATGATCTGGATGAGGTGACCAAGAGCACGTCTGGTTGTTTCTTTTTTTGGTTTAAGTCCGAACAGGGGCTGTTGGATGTCCTGGAGAATGGCCCTTGGATGATAAGGGGTATCCCCCAAATCTTAAACAAATGGAGACCAGGTCTGGGAATGCAGAAAATTGAACCCAAGACCATCCCCTTATGGGTCTCCATCCATGGGGTGCCTTTTGATTTGTGGAATAAAGTGGGTATTAGTCGCCTTATGAGTGCCATTGGTGTCCCCAAGCTTATGGATAAAGTTACTAAGGAGAGGTGCTTCCAAGGCAGGGGAAAGTTGGGGTATGCTAGGGTTCTTGCGGAAGTTTCTGCAGCTGCTGATCTTCCGGAAATTGTTGAGGTTGAATACCCGGCAAATGGTTCTGAATCTGGTAATATTGTTGGGTTAGAGGTTACCTACCAATGGAAACCCCCAAGATGCAGCCACTACAAGGTCTATGGCCATGCCCTTGGTAGTTGTAGGTCTCGGCCTAACCCTGTCCAGGTGCCGGCCCTTGTGGCTCCTGCTGTTACCCCTGATCTGGTTACTGGGACCTCCACCCCTTTGAAAGATGCTACAAAGGATACCCCACCTGGATCAGATGGGTTTGTTCCTGTGACCCGTAGTAAGAAAAACAAAGCCACCCCCAATATTGGGGAGGATGTTAGCAAGCCTAAGACCTCCATGGGTCAAGGCTAGGATACTTCCAAGGGGACTGGGGGCAGCAGAAGGGCAAACAAAAACAGGTTGGGTTTGACTTCTCTAGAGCTATTAATAGGGATTAAACAAAGGTGAAAAAGCCAAGCCAACCCAAGGACAGTAACAAGGATAAAGAGGGGTTCCCTCTGGGAAATAGATTCACTAGTTTGGAAAGGAGTGATGAGGAAGATAAGGGGGATCAAGGTTTAGGGAGCACTGGGAAATTTGTGGAGGGTGTGATAGAACAAGGGGGTCTAGTACTAGTGTTCTGGTTTGCACTATGAGTACAGAAGTTGAAATGGAGATTGGCTGTATTCTTCTTGCGTCTGTTTTAGGCTCTATCTCAGGGTTTGCACCTCCCAAATGCAATTTTTCTGAGTATAAGAAGTCTCGTATATTGGGGTATATTAACCACACCAAAGGAGTCCCATTTATGATAGCTAATTCCTGGGATACAGATGAATGGAATTTCTTTATCGATCAATGCCTCCACATGGGTTATAGTCCGGATTATCTTGTTGTGGATAATGATGCCTTCATAGAAGATAACCTTTTGGACATTAAGGGGACCCCGCACCTGCCAGAAAATAAGAAACAGGCCATATATAAAGCTCTGAACTCAATAGCAAGGGCTGTTAAAGCCAAAAATATGGCAGCTTGGTCAGCAGGGGAATGGGTCTATTTTAAAGCACAGGTTGATAGTTTGGGCATTGACCTTAATTATGCAGTTGAAGATGTGGAAGAGGAGATGAATGGTATGGCTGCCTTTATGGTAGGCCAGTTCTAAGTCTCCTGGTTTCTTTGGTCTGGGGGCTGTAGCTTTCTCTTTTCTGTTTTTATGGCTGCTGACTTTTTTGTTTTTGTGTTGTCTTTTTGGGGCTGTAGGTTGTCCTGGGTTAGTTTTTTGTTTTTATGGGACAGCTTGTTGGTTAGGGCTGTAGGGTTGGATCCTGTGGTTTTTTTTTTGCTTCTGGGCTATTTTGTGGGCTGCAGGTTGGGCTTGTGTGGGCGGCCTTGTGTTTGGATGTTCTATGGGCTGTATAGGGGTTGGTGTTATCTCATGTGGAAGGGCAATGAAAGGGTTGTCAGGTGTTCTCCTCAGTTCTAGGGTCGGGCTGATAATCTTTGTTGGCAGTTTGACTGGGTGAAGTGGAGATAGGGCGAGAAGGGATGTATTTCCAAAGGTTGGTTGCAGCTTACTGTTGATAATAAGGGGATATATTGGCTGGGTTGGGTGCTGGTGGGTGCTACTGTTCCTGTTGGTTGCAGTTATCCCAGAGTTTATGGGTGCAGCCATGGTTTGGGTGGCATGGCTGATATTTTTGTGGGGCTTTTGAGGTGGGGTTTTCTTGATGTGGGTGGTTCTTGGTCTGGTAGGCAGCTCGAGAACCTTTGGCATCAGGGGATTGAGTCCTGCCACCATGAGTTCTTTGTTAGCTATGGCCTTCGTTGGAGTGGGGTTAGCTGGGTTGGGTTTATTGAGGGGCTGGCTGCTGTTGGCATGGTTCTTGTGGGCTGCAAGCCTTTCTTGGCCATTGAGGGTGTCCTCGTTGTGGGTTTGTAGTTTGGGTAGGGTGGCTGCTTTACAAGGGGTTATGTTCCATCTCTGCTTCTTTTTACATAGGCTTTGCTGTCCTATTGGCCTATCTGGGAAGGGGCTGGCCTCCTGCTTATTTGGATGCTATTCTATGTTGGATTGATCCTTGGAGTGCTGGTCTGCTGCTGCATTTGGGTGGCCTGCTGTGGTCTTTGTCTGGTGTATTGCAGCCCTTGCCATACCTGCTGCTGCTTTCCTTGTCTGCTACCTGCGGCACCTGCATGGCTGGTTGCAGCCTTTGTCTTGTCTCCGGTGGCCCATGCCTTGGCTCTTGCGGCCCCTGCTTTGGCTCCAGTGGCCCTTTCCTTGGCTCCTACGGCCCTTGCCTTGGCCCCTACGACCCCTGCTTTGGCTACTGCAGCCCTTGCTAGCTTTTGCCCCATACCTTAGGGGATCAAGTCCACAAGATTTGGATTACTGGGCCTATTTTGTGGTTTCCCTTTGGGCTTCTTGTAATTCTCAGTTTGGTTCTACTTGTTTTGTACAGGTTGGGCCCCATTTTGTTAGCAGAGTGGGCCATTAATAGCTTATGGCTTGTTCCTTTTTGTAACAGGGCCTTGTTTTTGTATTCCTTGGGCCTTGGTTCTTTTAGCAAGGGTTGTATATCTAGAGGCTATGTTGTCTTCTGTGGGGCTAGGCCCACTGTCTGTATGTTTGTGTATTGGTCTTGTCGGCCCCTTGGGGTTCGGTATTTTTTGATAGCCGGGCCGGGTTTGTCGGTGATGAGCTATTCGTGGGGGGAATTCCCACCTGGTCGTCATGTAATTCTTTTTGTTGGTTATATATTTTTATGGGCTATGCCCTTTATCCCAAAAAAAACCCTAAACCCTAAACCCTCAACCCCCTCAACCCCAAACCCGAACCCCGACCCCCGACCCCGAACCCCAACCCCGAGCCCCGAACCCTCAACCCTCAACCCTAAACTCTAACTCTAAATCCTAAACCCTAAACCCTAAGGATTTTCATTTGCTCAATTTTTCTCTCTCTCTAGTTTCTCTCTTTAGGAAATTCTCTCTGGCGCCTGGTTCCTTCTCACCTTACACCAGATCCCTTGAAGCTTTCTTCTAGGTTTTCCAGGTGTATGGAACCTTCAAATAACTTCAACCCCCATGTGGAGAAACCACCAGATCCAAATTTGTTCCCCCCTTGAATGCTGGAATTGGGAAGCGAGGAGTTTCTTCATTAGCTGTGAATTCGAAGTCAAAGAAAAAGAAGGAGTCGACTGGAACGATGCTGGGTGGAGTTAGCAATACCAAATTCATCAACCTCAATGTCAGCAGGTTCATTGAGGAGGTCAGTGGAGCTCGCAGCAAAGGAGATACCTTGCAGGCTGAGGTCGTGGTTCCACCGCAAGTCATTCATCAAGATGGAGCGTAGGTAGGTTTATTGGATGTTGGGACTGGAATTGTTATCTCTACCCAACCTCCCGTCAACCCTAATGATGCGACAATGGTAGGGGCTGACACAGTGATGTCGATGAAAGAGGTATGTGGTCTCAATTTGGAAGCTTCTGTTCCCTCTTCTTCGGCCATATTTCTGGACGAAGCTTCCATATTCGATGAGGATATGTTCTCTGAATCGGAATATGAGACGGATGAGGATGAATAATTCTGATCCCAATCGAAATGCTCATCAACAGAATGTTTGGGAGAATCATGTTACAGGCAAGGTTTCATATGCTAGCAAGATGAAGCCGAACAATGGGAATGAGCGTACTAGGTTAGAATTCATCCAACCTTCTATCACTTCTACTGGTGGGAAACGTGTTCTCATCTCAGAGGATGATCTAAGGTATTCTGCATCCACTTTTACTATGTACTTGTATGGTTATTTCTTAGGTACTTCCATGGATTTCAATGTAGTCAATAGCAGATTTAGGCGACTATGGAAACAGTTTGATTTAGACAGTATATCCAAAAGCTCTGTTGGATATTACTATTTCAAATTTAAAAGTGAACAAGGGATGAATGAAGCTCTCTCTAATGGCCCCTGGTTAGTAAACAATGTTCCTATTTTACTACAAAAATGGGAACCGGGCCTTTGTCTCCAAAAGATTGAACCAAGTGTTATTCCCCTTTGGATCACAGTCCATAATGTCCCCTAGAACTTTGGACTGGTAAGGGTCTTTGTAAGATCATGAGTGCCCTAAGTGTTCCCCTGCTTATGGATAGAGTTACGGAGGAGAGGTGCGAGAGTCAAATGGGCAAGATAGGATATGCTAGAGTCTTGGTTGAGGTTGCAGCTTCTAGTAATTTGCTTAATGAAATAGAGCTTGAATTCCCCTCAATAGGTAATAGGTTGCTACCCTTCATGTTTCATACCAATGGAGACCAGCAGTGTGTAACCAATGCAATGTTTTTGGACACTCCTTCCAATGTGTAAAGTTAGGCCTAGAACTGAGGATGAGTTGAAAGCCACTGGCCTAAAACATTCTAACAATAACAGTGGAAACGGTGCAGGGAAAGAGCAGGATGAGGATGGATTTGTCATTAAGACTTATAAGAAAATGCCTACACGTGGTGCTAGGCAGGTGAAACAGCCAAATCAGGGAGGAGTTAGAAACACGAGGCCCAATGTTGGAACTTCTAGGAGTGGGCCACATCAGAAATACAACACCAGTAGTGATCCCCAGGTGCAAAGGAAAATGAGCATGCTGCATAGTGCTCATGTTGCTGCTGCCAGTAACAGAGGAAAGGGGCCAGTTCTGGCTGGCAGGGGGAACATCTCTAAACCCCTAAAACCCCAGGCTGCAGCCACTAGGCAAGGCCATAACAGGGCTGCTATTGGTTCAGAAGTTTCTACTTCTAACCAATTTGATCTGTTGGCAGAAGAAGGGTTTTCTATGATGGATATCGAAGCCTCAGTTCGCACGGGTAAGCTGGTAACTGCAGAAAGACCAAAGAAGGGGAGAACCAAAGCTACCAGTACCACAAAGGGCAAGAACCATGTTGAATATGAGAGTGATGAGGAATCCATTGATTTTGGCATAATGGATGGCCAAAAATGGGCCATAACAAACAGGCTCCTAAAATTCAAATCTGTTAGGGCGGTGGACCAGCAAAACTGGGAGCCTGGTGAGTGGGAATTCTTTCACCACCAAGTGGAAGTGCTTAGAATTGACCCAACCTACAGCGTAGAGGATGTAGACCCAGAGGATAATGATATGGCTCAACTTATTGGTAATGAGTTGGCTCGAGGTACTGAGGGTGAATCAGGGCACCTAGTACCCAACCGCCCACATATTGTTTAGATGGAGATGCGCATCTCTGCTTGGAATGTTAGAGGCATGTCGAATGTCACTAGTCAAAATCAGGTTAAAGAGCACATTTTGAGTAAAAACATCAGTGTTATAGGCGTTTTAGAGACCCACTTGGCCAAATCTAAACTCCACCAGGTTTGTACTCGGGTCTTTGGGAAATGGGAGTGGGACTCCAACTGCAATGAATCTGAGGGAAATACTAGGATTATCATAGGGTGGGACCCCTTTGTTGCGTCCCTTTTGGTGGTTGAGCGTCACTCACAAGTTATTCATTGCCGCCTTCACCCTACTAATGGTAGCCCCTCGTTTTATTGCTCTTTTGTCTATGCCTATCATCGTCAAATTCCTAGAAGGCACTGTTGGGAGGCTCTTAGAATTCATAGGTCTCTTGTAGGTTCTGACCCTTGGGTGTTACTTGGTGACTTCAATGCCATTATGGACCCAGCTGAAAGATCTATGGGGTCTTCCCAAGTTTCTAACAGCATGACTGAATTGAGAGAATGTGTTTTTGACATTGAAGTTGAGGATATTGGCATGTCAGGTCTTAAATTCACTTGGAATAAAAGCCTTGGTAACCCTCTTGGGTTACTTAAGAAACTTGATAGAGCTATGTCCAATGGTCCGTTTGTTCAAGCATATCCCTTGGCTTATGTGCAATTCCTGCCCTTCCTTACCTCTGACCACTGTCCCATAGTGCTCTCTGTCCCATCTGCTGTAAGGAAGGCCCTTAGGCCCTTTAAATTTGCCAACTTTCTGACTGGGAAAGAGGCTTTCTTGCCCATTGTTAAAGCCTCGTGGGAACAACCTGTCCAGGGGTTTCATATGTTCTCTTTGGTCTCAAAATTGAAGAGGCTTAAGACTCCCTTGAGAACCCTCAACCGAAAGCAAGGTAACATTTTTGAGAATGTCCGAATTTTGAAACATGAATTGGAGAATATTCAATCTGAAGTTACTGATGACCACACCAAAACAGATCTTAGGCATGAAGAGCAAGTCTATCAAGATGCTTATAGGTCAGATGTTAGGGATGAGGAGTCCTTTTTCAGGCAGAGAACCAAAATCAAATGGGTAGGTGAGTAGTGATGCACAAAAAAACCGGTTAACCGAACCGGTACCGGTTCGTAACCGGTTATTGCAATCGGTTATAGGTTTTTCAAAAAACCGGCGGTTTGGGACCGGTTTGAGGTTTCAAGAGACCAAACCGGTTAATAACCGGTTAACCAAACCGGTTAACCGGTCCAACTCACTAAAAAATCGGTTATTTATAGGTTAACCGGTTCGGTTAACCGGTTTCGGTTATTATACGGTTTCAGTTTTTGAGCTTGAAAAACCGGTTATTAACCGAATTGGTTATTGGAAAAAACCGGTTTCTAGCCTTTGACCGGTTAACCGGTTCGGTTATTCCAAAACCGGTTTTCGACCGGTTAACCGGTTTGTGCACCTCTATAGGTGAGGGTGACCAAAACAGCAGGTACTCCAATCAGGTCTTAATTAACAACATGAACAGGCGCCGGATTCATGCAATTCAGGATTCTCGGGGTTACCTTATCACAGGACCCCCAATGGCTGCTCAGTTTGTTGACCACTTTGAATCCATTTTGGGCCAAACAACTACTGTGGAGGAGATTTTGAACCCTTATCACCTATTTACCTTAACCATCCATCATAATGTTGCTGATAGTATGGTCAACCAGATCTCGGATGAGGAAATAAAGGGTGCTCTCTTTGATATTGATGACAACAAGGCTCCTGGACCAGATGGCTTCTCATCCAAATTCTTTAAGGCGTCCCAGAACATTGTGGGGCCTGATTTCTGCTATGCTATCAGGGAATTTTTTAGAAATTGTAATCTCCTTAAGGAGGTTAATGTCGCTATCATTGCACTTGTCCTAAAGGTAGATACCCCTAGAAAGGTTACCGACTTTAGACCTATCTCTTGTTGCAATGTCACGTACAAGTGCATTAGCAAAATCATTACCAATTGTATCAAAGGTGCCCTGGATCATGTGGTGAGTGAGAGTCAGTGTGCATTCATCCCTGGTAGGCAGATCAGTGATAACATTCTTATCACCCAGGAACTTCTCAAGAACTATCATAGGAATAGGGGCCCTCCCAAATGTGCTTTCAAAATCGATATCCAAAAAGCGTATGACACTGTTGAGTGGTCCCTCCTCCATAAATGCCTTTCTCATTTTGGGTTCCCTCAACGGATGATCCAATGGATCATGATGTGTGTCACTTCTACTTCTTTTTCCATTAATGTGAATGGGGAACAAAGAGGTTTTTTCCAAGGGAAGAGGGGCTTGCGCCAGGGAGACCTTATGGCCCCTTACCTTTTCACTCTGGTTATGGAGGTCCTCTCCCTTATCATTGCCCGTCATGTTAGGGACAATGGTCAGTTTAAGTATCACTGGAGGTGTGCAGAAGTTGGCCTCACCCATCTTTGTTTTGCGGATGACCTTTATCTTTTCTGTAATGGGGATAGTGCTTCTGTTGAAACTCTTATGGATGCTGTTAATGAGTTCAAGGGTGTTTCTGGCCTTACTCCTAGTATTCCTAAGAGCACAGGTTATTTTTGAAATGTCAAGCCATATGTCATTCAGGAGATAAATGATTTTATTCATTTTAAGGTGGGAACCCTTCCTATCAAATACCTTGGAGTCCCCTTCATTTCTTCCAGGTTGTACCAGATTGCACCCCCTTGCTTGAGAGGGTTACTAGGAAAATAAAGGATTGGAAGAATAAGTCTCTTTCCTTTGCAGGCAGGTTGCTCCTAATTAAATCAGTCCTTAACTCTATGCAAGTGTACCGGGCCTCTGTTTTCATTCTCCCTGCCACTATTCTTAGGGATATTGAAGGACTCCTGCATGGCTTCCTGTGGAGTAAAGGTTCCCTCCTCCGAGGCATGGCCAAAGTCAAATGGAAAGAGTGTTGTACCCCCATAAACCATGGGGGCTTAAGGTTATGTCCAAACACATCTGGAGTATCATATCCCATAAGAAATCTCTTTGGTTCAAGTGGGTTGAAACTTACCATCTTAAGGGTAGAAATTTCTGGGAGATTCCCATCAGGAAGGAAGATTACTGAAGCTGTTGGGAGATTCTTCAGCAAAGAGATGCCATCCGTCCCCATATCATTACTGTCATTGGTGATGGTAGATCTGCCTCTGCCTGGTATGATAATTGGCGCCAACAGGGGCCCCTGTGCTAAGTGATTTCTTGCAGGAATATTAGTGGGGGGGGGGGGGGTTCAGCAACTTTTCTGTTGTTGCTGATGTTGTTACTAACAACCAGTGGAGATGGCCCCCAGATTGGAGCACCAGGTTCCCTGCCCTCTTCTCTACCATTCCCTGCCAACTTCGGCCTGATATTCCTGATAATCCCAATTGGAGAACTAACTCAGGTTGTGCCTTTCCATGTTAGTGCTGTTTGAAAAGACATCCAAGAAGAAGGGCCTGCTGTCCTGTGGTCTAAGTTGGTCCGGTTCTCCCAAAACACTCCTAGGCATGCTTTTAACCTGTGGCTTGCGGTTAAAAATAAGCTTCGAACACATGGAATGGTGGAGAACTGGAATACTGGTCCTGTTCTTGGGTGTACTTTCTGCAAGATGGTGCCGGATTCTACCAGCTACTTATTTTTTGAATGTGAGTTCCCTGCTAAGGTTTGGGAGAAGGTTTGTTCTAAGACTAAATAGGGCCACATTACTGGCCCTTGGAGGGATAGAATTGAGGAATACTGTAATACCATTAATAATAACTCTGCCTGGAGTGTTATTAACGTTTAGTCTTAGGTGCTGCAGTGCATTACATATGGTAGGAGAGGAACCTTAGGGAGTTTGACAACAGGCATCGCCCGGTTGAGGAAATCTCTTCTTTGATTTTGGACACGGCTAGGATTAGGCTCCTTACTCTTCTTTTCAAGGATTCAAATGTGTTAGTCCATGTGAGGAATGAATGGGGTCTGGATAGGTTTAACCACATGGCTGATAGTATTAAAGACTGCATACACTAATGGCTAGCCATAGAATGTTAAGTGGAAAGTACTTCTGGTTTGTTTGGTGGGTTTGTTTCTGTGAGCCCCAGTAAAGGTATTGTCTGGAGTGGTTAAACTGGTTAGAGAATAAAGTGCCTATGAAAATCCTTATTACTGCTGTTGTTATTCACAATCACATTCACAAACAGGTCTTGGTTTTCAAAGGGTTTGGTTTGGCTGGGTTGGCTTCCACTTGCTCTTCTTGTTCTTCTTGTCTTATCTTTTGGCTTTGGCCTCCTGCTTTTGTTAATATTTGCAGGTGGAGGGGTGGTTATAAGGGTAGCTATGGGTTCTCTGTCCCTATGGGTTGGGTTGTTTGGAATGGCTGCTACTATTGTTCCAGCTTTAGATGGTACCTCATCAGGCTTTTCAAGCACTACCTTATGTACTTATATACGTGTTCTTTGGGGAGTTGGGGTATGTACTGGATGGGGGGGTTTGGCTGTTCACAAGAAGAGGGTCTGTGGTCACACTTGCTGTCCTATTAGAGTTTCTCAAATTTATTGGGTTTATTTAGGGTTACTGTTGGGGGTTGGGTACTTGAGGAGCTGGTGCTGCTTGTGCGGCTGTGGCATGCAGGTCCATCATTTTATTATGGGATCTGATTGTGGGATACACCTTCCTTCTTCTTACCAGGGTGTGTTTGCTGGGTATTGGGGTTGGGATGTTTCTGGTAATAGGAGTTGCAGGACGTGTTCTGTTTCTCTTGTGATCCAGATGGGGCTTCAAAAGTAGGCTAGGTATGTTCTGTTTGATTGGGCTGCCATATCCCTCAATCTATTCAGTATATGTTCTACTTGGTATGATCCTTTGGGTTGGGCTGTGGGAAATAATCTGCATGGGAGCAGCTTAGTTCGATCTTGTTCTCTTACCACTGCTGCTCGGATCATGGTTGCTGGGCATTATGGGTTGGGTTGGGCTGTGGGTAATAATCTGCATGGTCGCAGCTTAGTTTGGTCCTGGTTTCTTGCCGCTGCTGCTCGGATCATGGCTGCTGGGCAACATGGGTTGGGCTGGGCCTTTGCACACACTGCAGGGGGTAAGGGTGGGGCTACCAACAGTTCCTACGTGCTTGGTCTAGGTGCCTTCCATCTGTTTAAATGGGGTCATAAACCTGAGGATGACAAGGGTTTGGATAGGTGGAATGTGCTATGGAATTAACAATGCATCTCAGCTTCCAAGATGATGATGGGTCATGTTCTCTTGACTCACTACTTGGAGTGTGAACATGTTTCCTTGGTTGGATCTATCTACAATTATGGGGCTGTCAAAGTGGGTTGGTGATAACTTCCATGGTGGCAATTGGATGGGCCAGGATTCTTTGGTGTCACATGGGATGGATGCTTGCATGATGAAGAGATGGCAGATCACTTGGCATACGACTCACCAGTGTACAAGCATGTGGGTTCATGCTTGGATTTCTCTTCTCAGTGCTGTCCTTTTGCTTGTGGTTCAATATGGGTTTCAGTGCCCTGTTTTGGTCTTGATGTGGAGTGTTTCCATGTATATTCCAGTTCTTCTCATGGAGACTTGGGAAACAATCGACATCAACACTATGGTCACACTAGGGCTGTTTTAACTACTACTCTCTGTTGTATTTTGCATTGTATGTATTGGTTCTTTACTTGTAGTGGCTACAGTTTTAGCCCTAGTAGTTACACCCCTTTCTTGTATAGGTGGGGTGATGGAATGAAATACATCCTTGTCATTTTTTGGGTTGCTAAACATAGGTTAGGAATTTATTGTATTTCGGGAGGGAATACCCTCTTTGGTTTGTAATCTCTTTTTTGTTGATATTTATTTTTCCGGGCAAAATGCCCTTTACCCAAAAAAAAAACCTAAACCCTACACCCTAAACCCTAAAATCTAAACCCTAAAACCCAAAACTCTAAACCCTAAAACCCTAGACCCTAAACACTATACCCTAAACCCTAAACCCTTAATCCTAAACCCTAAACCCTAAGTTTCTCTCATTTGTGTTTTTTTGTGTGTGTTTTCCAAGGTGTTTCTCTCTTTGGCCATCTCCCTCTCCTAACTCTTCTTTGGCCGTGACAAATCTTTCTCATCTTTGAGATTGATGATCAACATTTGCTTGATCAAGTGTTTCATAAACTAATCTTTATGGAATGCATACAATTGGCCTAGATATTCTTGGCTGTTACCCAAAAGTTTTTTCTTTTGGTGCTAGAAACTCACGGTTATATGAGGATTGTTTAGGATGGGAGATGGGCAGAGAGTTAGACATGTTCGAATGATGGATTCAAGCCAATAATCTATTTGAATGGAACATGAAATCACCTTTAGAGATTTTTGATTTATGGTCTCTAAGAATTGTTATAATGGTGTATTACATGATTATCTTTTGTACATTCAAGGGATATAGTGGCTAAATGTTCAGGATCGAAACTTGGCCATATACATTCACATTTGATGAGTACTTCCGGTTCATAAGTATTGAAGATCTAAAACATGGAGCCGTGATATTTTAAAGTGGTGGTGGATTGCATGGTGATTCTTGAAGTTGGGGTGGCGGCACATTAGTTTTACGTATTAAAAAGTTGGTGATCATCTTGCCGAAGCAACACACATGGGGCTGAAAAAATGTTGCGGCTGCCTTTTATATTTATCGGGTTTCGGTTCTTGGTGGTTAGCCGACTAGGCCATAACGTGGTGGTTTTGGTTTCATGAGATTCAAGGTGATGCTGGGTTTTGATTGCAAATCATGCTGATGGTGGCGGCATCAATATGGTGGCTGGATTACATGGTGGTGATTAAAGGTTGAGCGGCGGCTTGTTTGATTCGATTTTAATGAATTGGTGGTCAAAGAGCTGAACCAATCGCATATGGGGTTACACACATTGTGTAGCTGCCTTTATCTCTTTGGGGTTCGGTCATTGGTGGTTAGCCAATTATGTCATAAGGTGGTGGTCTTGGGTGGGCAATCATCATCTTTATTTCATGTGGGCTGCACCTGTTATGACCGGTTGCATGCTTTTGAAAGCTTTGGATTGGTTTTAAACGTGTGATGTTTACATTACATGGTGGGATATTATTTTTTTTTTGCTTTGCATGTGGGTTTGCATCTTGCGGCTCGCATTCTTGTTTCTTCACTTGAGATGGATGATTAGGATAAGTATTCTAAGTTTTGTTTCATTCAAGGCTGAAAATAGGTGTTCATGTGGGGATGAATGATTGATTTTATCAATTGTGGATGCATGATGGTGTACAATATTCAATATGATGGCTGATGTGCACGTGTGGTTTTTGGATTGCATGGAAATTATATGGCAAAATAAATGTGGTGCATACTTATCCGAACACATGGGGCTGCATTGATTTGCGGCTGCCTCTTACCTTTGTGGATCTGGTGTACATGGTTCATACTTATCTTATGTATGGTAGCATATTGTTTTGATTTGATTAGCATGTGGGCCTGATTTGGTGGCATATGCTTTTGATTATTTGGATGATTTATATGCATGACTATTGCATATGATGTGCATGAGGAAGGGATATGGTTAAATGATAATGTCTTGATGTCAATGCATGGTAGCATTGGATAATGGACTTGCATGGCCTCATGTATGTGATTGTGTTGGGTTATGGCATACTTGTTTATTTCAAGTTTTCAATTCTTTATGGTTCCTAATATCAGTGAAAATCATCAACACTTGAGTGGAAGATAGTTTTTGTTTTCTTAATGGCCTTAAAAATGGGGGAGAAAAGACATCTAAGTATGGGCTAAGGTGGACATCTAGTACAAGTTTGGAGAGATGTTATTACTATCCTTCATTTGGGTGTTAGGTCCCCTAAATGAGCCTTAGAAATGGGACGGGGATTGAACCAAAGTATGGGCTAGGTTGATGATAAGTAATGAGGATGTTACAACATGAAGAATGGAAGACTTGGAGATGCTTTGCTTATATGGGATTTGAGCACTCTTTAAATGACAAATCATAGAGTTAGTATGAGTCCTTGTTTGTTTGGGCTTGTGTGCCTATCACTAGTTTGTTTTATTTGTTTATGTCGGTTCCCCCTCTAAGGTTAAAATGTCCTGGAGGGGGGGGATGCGGTTTGTTTGTGACATACATTATTCTTTTTAATAAAATTTGCCAGGGCTTGCCCTTTTCAAAAAAAAAAACCCTAAACCCTAAACCCTAAACACTAAACACTAAACCCTAAATCCTAAACCCTAAACCCTTTTTTGTTAGCCTTTCCGTGATTGTCCGATATGTGCTATTCGCCGGGGGGGGGGGGGTATGCCCCTGGTTTACTTGTAATTTTTGTTTGGTTGGTTATATATTTTTCCCGGCAAAAGCCCTTTATCCAAAATAAACCCTAAACCGTAAACGGTTGACTATGCTCCAAATAGAGTTATTACTGAGGGGCTTACAGAAATCATCAATTCTTTCATTCCAATTATCCGTGATGTGAACCCAATTTTTTTTGCTGCTGACATTACCCCAAACCTTATCTGAGTAGTCACACTAAAAAAAATAGATGGTCAGCACTGTCCTGAACTTCCTAACAAAACACACATCTAAGGACTAAAACTAGCTGCCAACCTCCCACAATCTCATGAGTACGAAGCTTATTCTTAATCGCCAACCAGAGGTCAAAGGCATGTCTGGGTATGCTTTGAGAAAAATAGACCAAGGTTACCCATGGGGGCAGTGTTACCATAATTCTGGAAATCTTTCCAGGTGGTTCCAACCTAGAAAGGGTCAAGCTTGCCCTCCTTATTTCTCCACAAGATCTTGTCCGGCATATCTGCCAGCAAAAGACAAGGATTTGTTCTTCAAGTCCGTGACTTTATTTCTGAACTTATCAACAAGAGGAGAACAGTCTCTACACGAGAGACGAGGAAATAAGTGGGACTCCCAGGTATTTGACTAGGAGGGTACCAACACGAAACTGGATAGTGTTAGTGATATCCCTCTAAACTTCAGGCTTAATATTTCCAAATAGACAGTACTTTGGGGATACTTGGAGTTAGGCCTGAGATACCCTTGAATTCATCCATAGCATATATTAGGATGTTAACAAAGGTGACATCTCCATGACAGAACAAAATTAAGTCTTCAGCAAAACAGAGGTGGGTGAGTTCAAGCTCCTCACATTTCCAGTGATATTTAAAGGCCTCATTCTCCTTTATGTGGTGCTTGATTATGAGAGAAAGGACTTCCATGACAAGGGTGAAGAGGTAGGGAGCCATAGGGTCACCTTGACGAAGACCACGGTTCCCCGGAAAGAAACCCTTTCATGATCCACTTTATCATCTTGGGAGGGAAGCCAAAGCAGGAGAGACAAGCTTTGAGAAATGACAATTCAACAATATCATAAGCTTTCTAGATATCAATTTTAAAAGCACATCTAGGGTGGCCTCTTTGCGTGTGATAATAATTCAGCAGTTCCTGAGAAAGAAGGATATTGTCACAGATTTGTCGGCCCGGGACAAACGCACATTGATTGTCACTGAAAAGGATTGTCAAGGCCTTTTTGAGGCGATCTGAGATGTTTTTACTGATGCATTTGTAAATCACATTACAGCAGGATATGGGACTGTAATCGATAACTTTCCTAGGGGATTCCACTTTGGGGACTAAGGCTAAAATAGTGGCATTGACTTCCTTTAGCAGGTTCCCATTTCGAAAAAAAATATTTAACTGTCGAACACAGGTCATCACCAATAATGGGCCAGGCAGCCTTGAAGAATTTTGAGGAAAATCCAACAGGGTCAGGGGCTCTAACATTCTCAATATCAAAGATGGCCGTTTTAATTTTCTTATTAGTAAATGGCCTAACCATCTCAGTAGCAACATCATGAGGGAGTTGGGTTGTGAAAAGAGAATCTTGATCAACAATGGGCTTAACCTCGATAGATTGACCAAGGACGGATTGGATGTTGGCAATAAATTTGTCAGCCACCTGAGCCCCAAAGGTGAGGTGACCAGAAGCATCCTCAACCGAAAGGATTCTATGTCTATTCCAAATAAACCTGCTCCTCAAGATGAAGGTCTTTGCTAGTGAGATCATTGAAAACCTCCTGTTTTATACCTTCAAGCTCAGATTTTAAGGTTCGGACATTCTCAAAGTGGTTACCTTGTTTCCAACTCAAATTTCTCAAAGGGGATTTGAGTTTTTTAAGTTTGGAGAAAAGAAAGAACATGGAGAAACCGAGGATGTGGGTTTCCCAAACTTCCCTAACAATGGGAAGAAACTCCTTTTTAGAAGCAATGAAGTTGGGAAACTTGAAAGGCTTATGGACATTGGAAGGGCTAGCATCCGGAAAGGAGATAAGAACAGGGCAGTGGTCTAAGGTAAGGAAAGGACGGATTTCCGGTATCACCGAAGGGAAAGCAGTGAAAAACGACCCATTTGACATAGCTCTATCCAATTTCTTAAGGAGACCCTAGCGGTTGCCCGGGCTCTTGTTCCAAGTGAACTTAAAACCCACACTAGCAATGTCCTCAACCTCAATGTCAAATAGACAATCACGCAATTCCAGCATGCTTTGGGAGGCAGATGAGGACCCAATAGACCTTTCCGAGGGGTGTATAATGGCATGAAAATCCCCTAAAAGCAGCCAAGGGTTTGTGCCAACAAACTAGGCACGAGCCCGAAGGGAATCCCAACATTGCCTCCTAATAATATGCCTAAGGTAGGCATAACTGAAAAAGCAATGATCCTTATTTCCACCACTAACAGGCTGGATTAGGCAGTGGATAGCTTGAGCATGCCTAGCCACAACCATTAAGTTCACCACTCTAGGAATCCACCGAAGGACGATCCTAGTATTGTCCATAGATTCATTGGAGCTAGAGTCCCAATCCCAATTCCTGAACACATGATTACAAACCTTACTACGCCTGGTTTTAGCAAGGTGGATTTCAAGGAGGCCTAAGACCATTAACCTCCTATCAGCCAAGAAATCTCTAATTTGTTTCTGTTTAGAGGTATTGGGCATACCTCTCACATTCCAAGCAACAATTTTTATGTCCATCTAAGACGGGGATAGGTGTTGGGGGCCAAATATATGTGGGATTTACTAGCTCCCTTCCTAGCAGCACTATCCATTAGTTTAGCCATATATTTATCTTTAAATTCCACATCTTCCACATTATAATCTAGAGCTAACCTCAAGATGTCTAGTTGGTGGTGAAAAAACTCCCATTCCCCCGGCTCCTATTTAGCTTGGTCAGCAGCTCTAACACACTTATACTTCAAGAGGCAGTTGGTGATAGCCCATTTTTGGCCATCAGTAATGCCAAAGTCAATAGATTCATTATCACTCTCACTCACAACCTTAGACAAACTATTGTGACTATGACCTGCACCAGAATTATCCATGGTAGCTAACTCAATTTTGGATTTTCCTTAGACAAACTTAGAGTTCTCATTCATTCCCTTTTTACGAAACCGATCCTGTGTGGGTAACTATTCAAAATCGCTAGCCACATTATATGCTATCTTTGTCTAGAAATTTTCCAACTTTCCTTCATGGGTTTTCCACATTAGTAGATCAAACTTACGAGTTTGTAGCACTGGCATATTTACCTCAAATAAAAACTGGAAAGTATCTCTCCATTCGTCTTACTGAAGCCATCTGCCTTCATGAGCTACATCGGCTACCACCTCATCTAGATTATACCCAGCTCTACTTATTTCCCAGTTTGGAATCAAGTCTCTTAGGGGGCTTAGGGCATACCATTGATCCTCCCATACTGAGGTTTGCTGGTCATTCCCTAACTCCATGACCATGTATTTTCGAACCTTTTGACGTGCATGCAATATGTTTTTCCCACTCCAAATATCTCCATCCTGAGCTCGTGTCCTCCAAAAGTGATATTCTCCCATTTTGTATCTTTGTAGCCATTGTATCCATATCGAATTCTTGGACGAGAGAATACGCCAAATGTGCTTTTTCATTAGGGCTAGATTATGAATTACCAGGGATTTAACTTCCAAACCTCCCGCATGCCGCTGTTTGCATACCTCCTTCTAGTTAACTCTAGCCCGCCCTTGAACATTTTCTGTTGAGTCCCAGAGAAACCTCCTCATCAGACTTTCTATTTCATCTAATATGTTTATTGGTAATGTAAACATAGTTGCCCAGTATACATGTAACGAACCAATCACAGACCGAATTAGTTGTAATCTGCTGACATACGAAAGTGTCTTGATCTTCCAATCTCCTAGTCTAGCTTTAACTTTGTCAATCTACACTGAACAATACTTTGAATATATCATCTTAGATAAGACTGGCACCCCAAGGTGTCTCACGGGGTGTTTACCCACCTTAAACGGGACAATATTTTGTAGGGCATTCTTTATAGATGGCTGGACATTTCCTAGAAACACGGTGCTCTTCATCATATTAGGATGCAACCCTAAAACACTACTAAATTCTTCCAATGCTTTTTTAATTGTGTTCAGGGAGTCAGTGTCCACATGGCAGAGCATAAGCAGGTCATACGCAAAGCATAGGTGTGTTAACGCTAACTCCTTACACCTCCAATGGTATTGAAAGTTCCCATTTTATTGTATCTTCCTTTTGAGAATGAAATTTAGCAATTCCATAACCAAGGTGAACAAATAAGGTGATAAAGGGTCACCTTGCCGGAGGCCACTCTTGCCCGCAAAGAAATCGTATGCCTGACCATTGAGGTTAATGGGATAGGTGGCTGTTGACATGCATTCCATAAACCAGGCCCTCATACATGGGTGAAACCCCCAGTGTTGTAAACATTGGTCCACAAACTCATGTGCGACCATATCATATGCTTTTTGGAGATGTATTTTTAGCGCCACTTTCGATGGTCCTCGGTTCTGGTGATAGTTTCTGACTAGTTCTTGTGTAAGTAGGATATTATCACTGATTAGTCTACCCGAAATGAATGCACTTTGACATGTATCTATAGCCAGTTCTAGGCTACCTTTTATTCTTTCAAAAATAATTTTGCTAATACATTTGTATAGCACATTGCAGCAAGAGATAGGTCTATAGTCTAAAAATGATTTGGTGCGATTCTTGAGAGCAAAATCTTGTGCTTTCTACATCGATTAAAGATCATTCTTCCCCCTATTTACGTGTTTACAACATCACACTTGTTGATCGATTGTTATTGAGTGTTTTCTGTTTGGAAAAAAGATTTTTCCAATGGGAAACTCGAACAAAGTGAAACAATCAGGATTGGGAAATCAGGAACCGCCCGATCCAGGTGTTAAAGGTCGATTTTGGACTAGTAACCTGTCGGATAGGGATGATTTGGATGAAAAATACACTGGGAATAAGAACCAAGTTGGAATCAAAGATTTAGGATTAAACGCAAAAAAGAAGAAGGCTGATCACAAGAAGAATAGCAAGGATGCAAGTTTCTATCGTCTTGATCAGACTAATATAGAAAATATTCCAGTTAGCAATAATCCTAATGTAGCCGACACTCTCGAAGTGGACCCGTTGGTAATGTGTACTCCAATTGCGATACAACCTCATCATGAAGCTCCAAAAGGCATGTATACCTGCATGCATGGTGTGCATGGAACAGAAGAGGTGAGGATTAATGAAGCAAAGAAGTCCGACGCAAAGGAAAAATATGATTTTCAATGTCAACTGAATATAATTCTGAATGAGCAATCAAAATCGTTTTCGTATGGCGGTACGAGCATAAAGGCGAGGCTGGAGGATACAATTCGGGGTGAGCAACAAGAAGAGGAAATAGAATCTCCTATGCAAAATGATATTGGCATGAATGATAATACATACAATATGGTCGATCAACAAACAAATAAGTCGGGTGAAGGTAGTCGCAAGATACAACAAAAAATATGGTCGTTTAAGAAAATAAAAATATGTCAAAGCCAAAAGTTTGGTAATGAGTTCCAACCAATTCAGTTGAGCGAAAATTTCTTTATCAGTGCCAACTATCAACCGGGGGATAATAGTTTCATCATCAACAGAAAAATCCCAGATAAAAGAAGGACGGTAAAAACATTGTTAAGGGAAAGACCGTATTCTAACAAGAAGGCGAAGGATCATGGTCAGGTGAAGACGGGGCTGAATGTGGATTTTACCTTACGGAGTTGCATGAGAAGTGCTAGCTGTTTTGTACATATTGAATTTAAAGCGCAGAAAGCTAGAGAAGCAGAAGGACGGAAAGGGGATACCAATATGTTGGAGAAGAAACACAACTCGAATCCTCATGATGAAAAAATTCTAGAAAATAAAGTCTCGTATGTGGAGATGTTGAATGGGAACATAGAGTAGACCTTTTCGGATAAGGTTCAATTCTATCCTCCAATGATTTTGCAAAATTTCCAAAAGGTAGTTATGATTGATCCAAAAATCATTCAACAAGCAAAAGACACATATAAAAATTATTTATATGGTTATTTTGTGGGTGCTAACCCTATTTTGGCATGTGTAAAATTCAACTTGCTTAAAATGTGGAGAAATTTTGAAGTGGAAGATATTACGTATAATGGAGCTGAAGTTTTTCTGTTCAAGTTTGTGGATGCTTATAAAATGAAAGAGGTATTAGACCTAGGTCCATGGATTGTAGGTAATATACCACTTTGTCTGCAAAAATGGGACACTCGACTGTGTATGGTCAAAGAGGCACCAAAAACCATTCCTATATGGATTCTGTTAAAAATATGCCCCTGGAACTATGGAACACGGAGAGTATTTGTCGAGCAGCCAGCTTCATAGGTAATCCCTTAACGTTTGATAAAGTGACTAAACATAAATGTGCTAACGCCAATGAAGTCGGGGGCTATGCTAGATTCCTAGTTGAGATAAACACGGATTGTATGTACCCAGACATAGTTAAAGCTTGTTATCCAGCATCAGGTATAATCCCGGGTAAATATGTGGATATTCAAGTTGAATATCAAACCAAACCGACCATCTGCCCTTAATGTAGAGTGTTTGGACACACAATCAATATGTGCCCAAAGAGAACCAGTGGTAATTATGGGAAGTCATAGGGTGAACACAGTAGTGTCCAAGCTAATAATACGGGTATTGAGGCTACTATGCAAAGCCGGAAAAAGCATATGAACCAAGATGTGGAAGGCTTTACAGTGGTTGTGAATAGGAAAGAAGGTCGTAAACAAAAATTTCATATGGCAGAGGAAAGGCGATATCAAGATAAATGAGTGTTTATGGCATAGAAGGACGCATATATGGAAAAAGGGAGATTCAACTATTGAGAAACCATATCAATATGAGAAGGAACATAAAAAACAAACTTTGTGTATAAAAAGATCGGTGATGAACAGCCCAAGCAAAAATCAGATATTCCTCTAAAACAAAGCACATGAAATAATCCAAAAAGGGATCCAAAAGTGAAGGATTCAAAGATGGACAAGGGTCCCAAAATACTGGAAACAAAGAACATGTTTGTTCTATTGGATGAGCAAATTGAAGAGATGGTGGTCGAGGTGAGGAATACGAAGAAGGATATCACATCAGGAGACAAAGGAGGTCATTTGAATAACAAATGGGAGAAGGATCAAGCTCAAACTTTGGATAAATATTACTATGATTATTTAAATGCAGAGGATAAAGGAATGGCTCTGGAGTACATCACAAGAAGGGAGGTCCCAACAAAGAAAGTGATGAAAGAATGGAGCAAAGCCATAAAGAATTATTTTCATGATATGAGTAATGTTTATGGTTTTATTCAGGGAGTTCGGGCCACACGAAGAGGGATGAAAGCAGTGGACTAGGATATGGATGTAGAGAAGAATGATGAGGGGAACCTGTAGGACGAGCAAAGTGAAAATGAAAATAACCTAGAATCATGGGAGACAACAAATGACACAATGGATGAGGACCAAAGAGCTGACATAGCTAAGCAAGAACAACCAAATAACACTTTGATTAATCGAGCTTAATTTATTAGCGTGGAATGTTCGAGGGCAAAACAACAAAGGGGATCAAGACAATCTTCAAGAGCTAATGGTGTCAAAAACGATTGCGATATGTTGCGTCCTAGAATCACATGTTACATGTAAGAAACTTCATACTATATGTAGTCATACTTTTTGGAAGTGGGAATGGATATCAAATGTGGAATCTTGCACCAATTGGGTCCGCATATTTTTGGGATGGGATCCAAATGTTTTGGATGAGATGATGATTCACCAAATAGATCAAATAATGCATTGCTTTGTCAAACCGCGCATGGGGCGGCAACCCTTCTTTTGTTCTTTTGTGTATGGACATGTCAAAACATATAAAAGAAGAGCCTTATGGGATGACATCAATAGATTATCCAGTACTATTACCCAACAATCCTAGGCAGTCCTAGGTGATTTTAATGCAGTGCTATCGCCATACGAAACTAATCATGGAGGCTCAACGTTAACAAAAATGATGGAAGATCTAAAAGAGGTATGCATCACTACGGGACTTATGGACCTTCACATGCAAGGTTTGAAGTTCACATGGAATAATTCGTCGGGTAACACAATGGGATCACTCTCCGGGCATGCTTACAATACCCCACATGAAAAGACAATGGAAACCAACAATGTTTACGTTTGTGAATTACGTCACTAAGAAAACATGATTCAAGGAAATGGTGACTCAATAATGGAAGAAGAATATTGAAGGTTGTAAGATGTATAATTTGGTTCAAAAGTTGCGCAACATGAAGAAAATTATAAGGAAGTTCACAAATGACAAAGGAGTTAACTCAAAAAAGCTCCAACAATTTAAAGAGGAACTCGGTACGATTCAGGATACAATTGCTAAATACACAAATATTCTACAACCCTTCGGGAAGAAGAAGCTGTGTACTTAGAAGCTGTGAAAAAAATAGAGAATGATGACGAGCAACTTCTCAAACAAAGAGCAAAGATTAGGTGGTTGCGTCTCGAAGATCAAAACACTAAGTACTTCCACCATGCCGTCCAAGCTAGGAAAAAGAAGAATACAAAAAGATCAATAAAAAATCTAGAAGGGATAGAAGTTCATGAGGAGAAAGTGCCTGAACAATTTTTCAATTTCTATGAGAGCCTCTTGGGGAAGAAAGGCAATGTAACGAGGATAACTAATCCAACCCAGCTATTCACAAAGAGAATACCGGATAATGTGGCATGCAATATGGTTAGAGAGGTTATATCGGTGGAAATTAAAGAAGCAATGCTTGCAATTGAGGATGATAAAGCTCCAGGGCCGGATGGGTATACTTCGAAATTTTTCAAAGCTTCATGGTATGTTGTTGGGCAGGATATCATAGATGCGGTTAAAGAATTTTTTAGTAATGGGAAGGGTTTAGGGTTTAGGGTTTTTTTTCTTCCTTTTGTTTTTTTAAGGGGAATCTGTAACAACTTTGAAAACTCCCCTTAACCTAAACATATATTAAATACTTGGGTTTATTAAAGCCCAATAAGGAAACTTAGGCCCATTAAAGATTTTACCTAGAACAAAGTTCAAATACTTCATCTTAAACTCGAATACTGTTAATAAACTCGGTTTAATAAACTTATGGAGATTACAAACCCAGTTAAACAATCGTTCGTTACTAGTATATGTATAATAGTAAATGACAAACAAAAATGAATAATTACAACAAAATAATAATAACATAATTATTAAAATATAGACATTAAGTATTGCCAAATAGGTTTAAATTAAATATACAAACACGACTGATAAAGTTGGGGTTAACGCGTAATAAGTAGTATTGAATATTTAACGTACTGAGGTCAGAACAGAACCAAAGTATCTGTAAATGATTAAATAAATAACGGTAATATTAAAAAGGCAAAAGTCATATTCGGAGCGTGAAAACATTAAATTATTCAAATATGACGTATACGCGGTAATAAAGCGTTTCAATGTAAATAATCAAACAAATTAATTTTAACGGACGAAATGAACATTCGAATAGTATTATAAATCACTTTTACGTAAGTTAGGAAGTGTCGAGTAGAGAATATTAAACGAAAATGAAATACGATCGCGAGACGAATACGATACGCGTTTTAACCCTATTAAAACCAAGTATAAAAAGGGGGTAAACCCTCATTTTCATCTTTATGTATCAGCCGCATACACACACGCACACATATTGGTGTATGCAGTCGTTCGAAGCAAACGAGAGAGAGAGAGAGTAGCAGCAGCGGAGCTGTGGCGATCAAAGCGAGGAGCACGGCGGAGCCAGGGCGACAGGATGAGCTGGAAACACCCTCGGACTCCTCTACTCACGCACGACAACATTTCCTTCTACGGTTTCATGAGATTATGGCTCAAAAGAGGAGAAATGGGACAAGAATGAGCATGGCGGCTAGGGTTTTTACCCAAATGAACGGCGCCAACAGGCTGAGGTCGGATTCTAGATGTTGCGGGGGTTTTCAGATGGTTGAAAGTGGACTAGAAAGGCCACATGCCGCAGTTGTAGCGGCTCAAGGTGTCCAGCTGCCTCTCCTCTTTAAATCGAGAACATGAGTGGTGTCACTAGGCATCCCGGTCGACTCGCCTCCTCAACTCGTTATTCTATGGTAACAAACAACCTTGTAACATCACTGTATTTCGGGTTGTCCGTACATTTTTAATTGTACAGTTACGACCTGATATGATAATTATTAATGATGATGCATTATTGAATGGTATTACTAATATTGGTATACATATTGTGAACATATTATTATATGCATAAATCATGGGAAATTTAGTTGAAACACAACTAAACAGAACCAGGGAGTTTATCGCAGTTGAATTCACAGATTATGGATTTTGGTTTGAATGGAAGGAATTAGGAGTTGTTATTGTTTAGTTGCTAAACATAGTCAAGGAGACATGGTCATGGTTTATCGAAATAGCGGTGGGACGGTGGCTGGGGAGGTTGCAACCTACCCCTACATATGCCCTATACATATGCATATTTCGGTCTATCACGGATGTGTTGGTGATATGGTTTAGTGGGATTGGATTGGGAGATTATAATATTAAAGATAATAAGATAATGAGAACGATATTGGAAATGATTAAGCGATGGTGAGGTTACGAATATAAATTGAACGTGAATGTTATTTTAGAAATATTAACTTAATAATGTATTCGCGCGGGTGATGATTCACACTAATATAATTATTAAGAATAATATTCTGAAACGATATTCCATAAATCGTAAATCGAATCGAAATACGATATGAGCGTGGGATTCGGAAAGTGATGATCTTTACGAATACGTACGTAAGTAAATAAATAGAGGCTAATAAACGTTTATTAGAAATCACAACCTAATAACGTATACGAACAAATTATTTTATTAATAAATAAAATAAACGAGACTGTTTATGAAACGATTTTATTTAAAATGATTTTATTAAACAAAACACGATATTTAAACACACTATGTTTTAAATATATGTTACGAGCAAAACCGAGCATTTTCATAATTTTTATCGCAATAAAAACGAGACCGAGCACGTGGGGATGATACGCGATATAAGAAAGAAGGCTTCTTTCTTCTCCCTCATTTTCACATCTCCACTTTCTCTCTAAACTCAAGAATTCGTCATCTTCTCTCTCTAGAACTTCTCTCTAGATTTTCTCCTTCAATTCTCACGGATTTGCAAGATATTGGTGACCAAACGACCGCGTGATCGAGGAGAACAAGAACCCACGAAGAAATCTAACTTTTGGTTGACATTTTGAGGTAAATCTGAAGTTTTTTTCTTTTCGGTTTTTGCTAAAAAAACCTAATGTATTTATGGTTGCTAACTATTAACCAAGATTAGGGAGTTAATTGTTAATTGTTTAAACGGGTAAGTATTAACCTATAGAAGCCATGATCGAACCTGCAATAAACTAGAACACAGGAAGATGACGATGGATAGCCAAGAAATGACAGGTTCGTGAAGGAGGAGCTGGTCGATGGTGCTAGGTTCGTGGGGGTTGGTATGAGCCGAACCTGTGTATTGGCCGAACCTCTATAGGGCTAGGCACAAGGAGCTGAACCCTTGTCCAGCCGAACCCTCCTTGTTGGTCGACCATTGATCACCGAACCCATATGGGCCTAAACCTTGGGTGTTGGCCGAACCCTATGGTGAAGGAACCAAGGAGCCACGAAGCTACATGAGGCCGAACCACTTTCTGCCGAACGAACCTTCATCTTTGTTGGAACCACTAGGTGCACGAACCTGTTGCCTTGGCCGAACCCCTCCCAGGTGAACCTCCCTCAAGTGTCGAACCTAAGGTGTGATCAGGCCCTAGGTTCGCTGCCCTCTTGACTAACCAAACATAAATGAACAAAACTAGGTTAGGGAGGAATTAAATACTATGAGAAATTATTTATAACCATGCATGCATGAACGATAGTCACCACCTTTTATTTAAATACATAAGTTAATTATGAGGTTTCTTATGAAATGTGAACTTTGGTGTGAATAACTTGAATATGGTTTCATTAAACTTAAAATGGATTTTAATTAGATAATGGTGGTGGATTTATGTCACACCGAGCGGCGGGGTTTGGATCGGATTCCCCGTCGAACGGAAGGTTCCCGGGGCGCGATATGTGAGTGATTGATAATCGGAATGATCAGATTGTTTACATTGCACATGATAATAATGAGAAATGCTAATAGAATAGAATTACAAAGTTAAATTATATCCGTATCGTTCATAATTTAACAATGTAAATCTATCATAAACATCATAAGATATCTATCTTGTAACTGCATA